>VXBQ01014505.1:345793-407740 GCA_013400175.1 Phainopepla nitens
GAAGCCGTGCGAGGAGGAGGAGGAGGAAGGGCGGGTGGCGGCGGCGGCGGGCGGCGGCGGCGGGGACCCCTGGAAGGAGTGCGCGGAGGTGGCGGTGCAGCTGGCGCGCCGCGCCGGGCAGGTGAGAGCCGCGCTGCCCCGGGCCGGAGGAGCCTCCTCCCGGCGCGGTCTGAGGAAGGGCCGTGCGGGCGCTGGGCTGGTGCGCAGAGCTGGGGAGGGGGAGGAAGCGGCGGGCCTCGGCACCCGTTCGGCCGGGCCGCCCGCGGAGCCCTCGGCCGCGGGAGGGATGGCGGCAGCGGGGGCCCGGACCCTGGGGGCCATCCCTCGGGGGCCGCATCCCTCGGGGGCCGCATCCCTCGGGGCCCCAGCCCGAGGCAGGGAGGGGCCCAGCCCCTGGGGGAGCTTCCCTCGGGGACTGCACCCCCTTCGGGAGGCCCATCCCTCGGGCACATCCCTTGGGGGTTGCATCCTTCGGGGCCAGCATTTGTTTTCCAGCAGCTTGTGCAGAGAAA
The DNA here is from genome assembly GCA_013400175.1 of Phainopepla nitens. NCBI lineage: Eukaryota > Metazoa > Chordata > Aves > Passeriformes > Bombycillidae > Phainopepla > Phainopepla nitens. Next base: position 346,306 of record VXBQ01014505.1, read on the forward strand.
AATAACCGTGTCGAGGAGGTTTTCTCTCGTTAGATCTGGCAGAGTCCTCAGAGTGGCCGAAATTCACTTGCTAGGGACAAATAGCTGTGCGGCGAAGGTCTGTAGCAGCTTATTTCAGATCTGTGTTTTGACACAGCAGGGTGGTCATCTCAGGAGACATCCTGAACCCGCTCTGTGCAGCAGCAAAACTTCCACCAGGTCTAACAGATCCAAGAAGCGGGATCACCAGATTGATCGATTGAGAAACTGGGTAAAACACAAACATCAGCAATGTATATTTCTCTCATGCTTCCATTCTGCTCTGTTTTGAAACGCACTTTGTAAACACTGCGATTTAAGAAGCCCTCTTTTCTATCTTGAGTCCAAGACCCATAACTTTTCCTTAGTGTGTGTTATTAAATATATTTGCTCCTTAGTACAAAACAACCACACGGATGAACAGAATGCCGGAGGAGAGGAGACTTGTTTTAATAATACAGGGACTAAATGGATAATCCAAATCAGGATGACAGGTCATGCTCTCACAGACTCTCAAAACAGGAGTTTCTCCAGCACAGTCATTCTGCCAGCCATTTCACAAGAGAGACTCATGTCTTGCTCAAGCCTCCACACCTTATTTTTCAAAATACCAATTTGTGAAGACAGCTTTAAGCTTCCCCAATCATTTCACTTGCTCAGAAAACCACAGCTGAGCACCTTTTCCTGGAAAAAGTAAACATTCCACAAGACTAATCCTTGAATCCGAAATCACAGTTTGCCATTGCATCCTTGCAAATGGCAGGAAATAGCTGATTCCTTGGCATGCCAAATTTAAACCAGCCGAGGATGTTGTTTAAGTAGGACTTTGGAAAATGGGTAGGTTTTTTTTCCCCAATTATTTCGTCATGCTAAGGAATCTTTTTTGTTACAAAAGGCGCTGGAGATCCTTCTAGAAGAAAAGATGCAGGTATGGCTCTATCTTTTATTTAAGTGTCAATCTGCTTCCAGCTATTGCCGAAAGAAACTAGAGCAAAGGACACAAAGTGCAGTGTAACATGCATTTGGTAGGACTGGGTTTTTGTTGAAAATTGACTGATAAAAATGGGGGTTATTTTGATCACCAAAAGCAGTCAATTCCACTAGTCAAGTCCATCTTTTTCTTCTGCTTCTCTTCCCATTCCTCAGACCTTTTCACCTTCACCTCCATCCCCAGAAATCTGCTTGCACTCTCTGTCTCCCCAGATCCAACTCGGGTATGCATCCCTGTGTGAAACTTTCTGCTTCAGCTTTTCTTTTAAATTAGTGCTCCATTTCTCAGCCCTGTGGCAGGTTAGGAAGGGTTGGAATCATTAGGAAACGTCTACAAGAGGCTTGGCCTGAAGAAAGATGTGCACTTCCAGATTTTGGATTTCTAAGAAAAGTTAGCGCAGTAATACAATTTCTGGTCTCCCCTTTTGGCTTATACAGCTACTTGATTTGTATGGCATTGTGTTTCATGACTACAGCTAAAATATATTTCCTTTCCAACAGATAGGCATCTATACTCTGGAGTAGTATAGAACTTAAAAGGCCAATAAAGTGATGCTTGAATATATGTCAAAAGTGTTGTTGCTGGAGTAACCTCTATTACTGGGTTAAAATCATTGCTTCTCTTGCCCATCCTGTTGTTTAGTTCTTATTACTTTCATGAAATGTCACAGGCTCTCATTTAGTGTATATATGGCTGTTTCATAACGAGAATGGTCATGGTTTTGTAATGTCTGTAATTGACCTGCTTTAAAATTCACTCTATAAGGCCACAAATAACTGCACTTTTTCAAACTTCCCTTCTGTTTTTTTCTGTGAGTAAGCTGCTTGCTCTGTTATTGAGAGTATACTCATAGCTTTGATAGGACTTTTTGCATAAGGAAAGCAAACATGACCAGTTTGTGTATCTTTGATGCTGTTAAGAGCACTGAGTAATATCTGCCCAGTTCTCTCCAAGTGCAGAATCGGAAAAGCTTCACCAAAATGAGTAAACATGCATCCAGGTAAAAATAAGAGTAAGAAAATGACGCTAGAACATAGTATGCTGAAGTTCAAACTTTTTTTTTCTTATTCTTTTTTTTTTATTATTCCTTTTTTTTCCCAGAAAATAATTTTATGAGGCATAAGAGACCTAGCAAAATACAACTTAAAAAATTAAAAAAAAAGAAAATAGACAGAATTCTCACTGGTATTCTAAAAAGCCAAGATTTTTTTTTTCCCTGATGTTTACTCCCAGGGGAAATTTTTAGGCTGTTTTCTATGTAACATGGACAGATGTTTTAGCAGACCAGATTGGAATTTCCTGAATTATTTGCAGGTACTCGTGATTTTTATCTAGATGTTTGATTTTTATCAGTGAGCAAATATTTCAGCACAGTATTACAAGCAAGAAAATCCATGTTGGATCTCGCAGAAGTGTATGGTGAGTGCAAGCACTATGGTGAAATGAAATATCTGACATGAGCACACTACTGTAGGTGGCTTTCCTGGCAGGTGTTGGGGGAACAGGCATCTTTGCCCTCTGTCTTCTTCATTCTGCTTTGTTGGAATAAATTTCACAAAGGCATTAAAGAAGGAGGAGTCCAGGACTGACTGCACTGAGCCCCAATGTCTCCGTTCCCCCTGCTCCTTGGGAAGTGAAGGAGGGAGCAGGGGTAGCCTGGGTCTTGCTCTGTGATGTGGTCTCCATGCAATGATGTAAATGCCCCTTGCTTTGCATAACCCCCCAAATGCTCCCAAGCAGGGTATTAGGATAAGATCTGCATTAGAGGAGGGGCAGCATGGGCTAAGAGTGTTAAATGGCTCTGCTCTAAATAACCATGCTCCCAAAAAATCAGTTGCTTAGAAATTGCTGAGAAATCTCTGTAATCTAGGGACAAACCCTAGTAGTGGAGTAAAGTCTAGTAAAATACATTTACAGCCAAATTACAGCATCTTAATTGCCAGTTTCATTGTACTATGGGGATAAGGTGCAATCAGCTGTTTCTGTTTCATCATCCTGTAGTTCCTTTGGTTTCTGCTTGCCTGCTGCCTGTAACCTAGAGAGTGAGACTTTTATGGAGTCCCGTGTCCATCTGGAAAGACCAGGCAATTGCAGCAGGGGTCCACAAACCTCATTGTGAGGAGAGGGGTCAGATGATGCTCTCGAAGTATTCTGAGGCAGCAGGCTCCAACCCTCCTTTCTAGGCAGGTGACTTTTAGGGATTTTTCAACATAAATTGAATTCTACACCGCTCTCTGAGCTGTTTGATCATTTTTCAAAGAATAGAAGTTTTTCATCAATTATGCAGGAAATGTGGTCCTTGTAAGGGGCTGCTCTGGCTTGGATTGCATACCTGTACAAGCTGGAGCAAATGCATAGGGGTCCCTTTTGTCAAGCCCTTTGTAAAGAGGCAGAGAATTGGCAGAATCAGAGCCGTCCATCCTGTGTGCTGTGGCTCAGCCTCCACAGATGTGGTGCCCATTTGTGGCTGGTGACCTCAGCCCACCATCATGACTTCTCTCCTCCTCTCCTCTCGACATATCACGTGCACAAGGGCTGGGGAGCAGGAGCTCATTGCATGGCTGTAAATGCTAGATGTGTGTCTTGGCTCCTTGGCGTGGGCCCGCAGAGGAGATGGGTGAGAGGCCCATCGGCCGCCACTTCGTAGTGCGGGCACGCCCTTGGCTACTCCTGCCTCCAAAGTGGCTGGAGCCTCATGCTGGCCACCAGACCAACAGACCAGGTTGAAGTTAAAAATGGTCCTAGCAGCTGGGTAAAGGATCAGAAATGAAAAAATACTGAATTTGAAGCTGGGATGTGCAAAGGGTTGTACTCAAACCGGAGAGATCGAGTGCCAGAGCATGCAGTGAAATGAGCTGATTGCAGAGCACATCCGCAGGAGGGAGGTTTCATCTCCATGTTTTCTTTTCCAGCAAGGCTCAGGTTTGATCTCACTGCCCTGCTGAGCAGCGGCACTGATTTAAATAGCTGCAAAAATCTCAATCTACTATGCATTAAAACTGAATAGAAGTCAGGAGCATGGCCTTGCTAAGAAGAAATTAAAATCTCTGTCAAAAGGAGGACATTTCTCATCTGTTTCACGATGTGAAGTTCCAAACAGTAAGGACAATAGGAAAGTAAAGAACAGCAAATAAATTAAAAGGTATCAGCATAGCAGTTTTTTAAGAATACACAACTGAGGGTGGTTGGAGTGTTTTGGGTTTTGCCTTGGGCTGAAGAGGAGCCCGAGGGCCTTGCTGGAGTTGCACTTTTATGCTTTTATCGTAAATCCTTCAAGACAACCACACAGGGCATTGAGAGGAGTAAAAAGATTAAGTGTGGTTAATATTTTGATATACAGTAATGAACTTTAGCAAGACCCCAAACTGAAAAGTACTACCTGCCCTCACAAGCTCAGCAAATAGGCAGGACTGATGTTTTACAGCTCACAAAGCAGAAACATTAGTCCAGATACCTTCTATACTAAGGCAATAGTCAGCCATATCCATTACTTGTTGGAACAGTTAGCACACCCTTCAAATGTAGTGTTTTATACTACAAAAACCAAGAGCTGAGATGACTTGGGAGTTTCTGGTTCCCTTTCCCATGCATAATGCAGAAGAACTGTTTTCTTTGGTCATCAAGTATTTCTCAATATTTTTAAAATACTTTGGTCAATGGAAATTTAGTTAAGCAATTGAAACATATAAATTTTAGATGGGACTTGGAATATTGATCTTGTTGCTGCTGGATTTTAATACCATAATTCTGAACAAATAGGTGGTGCTTAATTTTTGCTTTTTTTTTTTAATTTCAAATAATTTATCATTTTCACTGATTAAAAAATAAGCAATCTCCTTTTGCATTCTGTCCCTTTATTTTTCTTTTTCATGAAGAAGTGGGAAAAAAAAAAACAAAACAGAAGGAACATGGGAAAAATGGGGAAAAGCTTTCATTAAGTGTTTTCCCATATGTGGATTTGTACTTGAGTTTGTAACAGTAATACCCTGGAGAATCAGATGAAGACATTTCCAGAAGAGAGTCCAGGTTTAAATTATTGGTTTCATATCTAGGGAAAGCTTCAGTCTTTGTTATTTTTAAATATATGGCAATTATTTGGGAACCAGAGGGTGGTCAGCATTTAAAGTTCCAAAAACCCACAAAAAACCCAAAAAAAGTATGTGTCTGTTGGCAAAATGGAAAACAATTATGTTTGCCTTACTGCATATCTTTTAAAGTAAGAGAGCAGTGGAGTATTGGCCCTGTAAATTAAAAAAAAAAAAAAAGAAGATAGAAAAAGGGCTTTCCTTGAAAAATGCCTGAGCCTTCAGGCTTTTTCTTATCTTGTGTATACTTTTGGTAATTTTCTAAATCATGATGACTGCCATCGTCCTTTTATTCCTTTAGTTGCATCCCTTAGTCAATCCTTTTCTGAACCGTCAAGAGAGGTTTTTGCAGAGTGACTCAAAATGCCATGTTCCCAAAGAATGTTCATTAGCTCAGAAGGATTTTTGTCAAAAGATTAGAACAGCCTCTGGTGAAATTAGGCCTACAGCTGTTTTTCAGGATTAGCTGTATTTTTTTCAGTGAAGATATTTTTTTAGTATGCACAGGCTGAATGCCCAACAAATCTGATTTATGAACTTCTGTTTCAGATTATTAGGAAAGCTCTAACAGAGGAAAAACAAGTGTCCACAAAGACATCTGCAGCAGATCTCGTGACAGAAACTGATCATTTTGTGGAAAATTTAATTATTTCTGTTCTGAAAGAGAAGTTTCCCTCCCACAGGTGAGTGCCTATAGAAACTGTCAATGACCTTTTTTTGTCCTTTACATGCTGCATATCTGACTGGTATTTAAAGGGAACTTTAAAAATCTGTGTATCTCTCTTACATCTATGTATCTTTCTTATATATTACCCTGTTGCTGTTGGACAATTTCATGGGACTCCTATTTTTAAAGAAGTACAATTTCCTTATACTTAGTACATTATATTTTCTATATTTCTTGATATATGTATTTAATAGCAATGTTTCCCCTATAGGGACATCATGGATGAAGGTTTCATGTGGATCTCCATGATGTTCAGAATACTGGTCTGTTGCCTATTGTATAAGAATTATGCTAAGGCTATCTGTAAAAATATAGCAGAAATATATGCTAGCAAAGGTCCCACCCTGCAGACCTTTCCTGTTGTTTGCCAGGTCAGGAGAGGTAAAAGTGTATTTAATGACATTTACCTTGTGTTCTATAGTAAGAAGATCAGTGAGAAGCGGTGCTGTTTGTCATCATCATCATTATTATGGCCTGCTCATAAACAGGCCATAAATTGCTGCATGGGTTGCAAACCCAAGGTTTTAAAAGTAGATCAAATTGTCGATTCCTCTTGAATTATTGTGGTCAACTTGAAAATAACAACTCAGCTCGTGCACAGATTAGAGAGAGGGTTTGTGTTAGTTGCCAGGTTTGGTTTGATGCAGAGGCTGCCATTGATTTCCACATTTGACTTCAGTGGATAAAGTTCTTTCTCCTGCAGAGCCAGTGCAAGGCCTGTGTATCCCTTAAATAGTGTCTGACTCCCTTCTAACTGGGGGCATCTCTGATGGGGATGAGCCTTGCATTCTAGCACTGTGCAGAAGTGAACAAAGAGGAAAATCTGAAGGGCTCAGCTACTGATCTGATTGTAAGTGATGCTGCTGGGCAAAAAAAACCAACACGATAAGAAGGAGCAGGAAGCATATTTTTTACTAAATGTGGCTTTCTAAATGCTGTATGTGATGGCATATTGAAGCAGTACTGTACAGCATAATGTGTGGTTCCTGGCTGCAATTCTCAAGAGAGTGCCAGGCTTTACAGGCCTATTATTTGTGTAATATTCCCTCTACTATTGCTGGCTGTACTCTTCTCTCATCTCCACTCTTATGTTAGTTTTTTTTTTTCCTTGAGTAGTCTGGCAGAGAACATAAAACCTACACATTTCCCATAAAATGCAAATCACCAGACACACTTAAGTTACTCAGAATGGGAACAAAAGTTGTAAGGTCAACATAGGCCTAGGAACTGAAAAATCCCAGATTTTATCAACTCAGTTAAGTTCTGACTTTTTAAGTAAATGAAGGAACTTGTCTTGAAACTGTTTCTTCAAGACAATTTTATTTTGTTGATAGTGGTTGTTGGGTTTGCTTAGAATTTGTTCAGATAATTAATGCATTTAGATTAAACAATAGATTTAAATTAAATTTAACTAGATTAGATTAAAACACTTGCAATGAGGAGTCTACAATAACAGTCAGGGGTTAAATTAAAGTATAGTGAAAATATTAGACAATCATTTATACTGTATTCAGTCTTTCCCCTAACCTGGCTGTTGAGCAGCACTGAAGATTTCTGTTATTTCTTTTTCTTCTAAGTCATCTTGATTCTGATGTCATCTGAATCAAAAGTGGACTTTAGGTGTTAGAAAAATTAAAAGGGATCTTATTAGAATCTGCCATTTGCACCAAGGCGCTTATGAGTCTTGAGATACTGGAAATGTACTCAGAAGTAAAGAGAAATACTGGGAAAATCAGTTCAGAAAGTAATTCTGTCCCATGTTTCTTTTTTCTTCTCTCTTCTTGGTTAAGTGGTATGTGTCATCTTCATTCACACTTCACTCAAGTTTTAATCTTTGCTCACTTTTTAGTACTCTGATGTGCCCCCCTGAGTCTTTTCAAAAGGATATTTGAGTTGTGGGTAGGCACAGCCAGACTGCCAGGGGCTACTGGTTGCAAAAGGCTACCCCAACATTTACCTTTGCTGTTATTACACAAGCTGTCGTCTTTTGTGCTCCTTGTGGTCTTAATTCTGTCGACATTAAAATCAGGACACAGGAGTTTAAGAGGGTGACATCCAACCCTAGCTTCCCGTCGTTCTGTCCCTGGATCCTGGTATTGGGATAGGTGAGGGACAGCCCCAGACTGAGTCTCCTGCACTCAGCTGGATATCATTCCTGCTGCAGATTATGGCATGTTGCATCTTCCCTGCTGTTCCTGCAGTGAATTTCAGAGTGGCACCATGGCGTGAACAGATGTAGTCCACGGCTTGGCTAAAATTACTAGACTCATTTTCAGTGGAAGTAAACTGTAATCCAGATTTGAGCAGAGGTCAGCGGAGCTGGCAGGCTGGCTTTTTAAATTAACTATTTTAATGAGGCGGTTACGCCTCCCACTTCTCAAGCTGTCCTAGAATTTACTCCAGTACTTCACACTGAGTGTTTTGCTTAGTTTGCAGGTTTTTACAGGGCACAGAGCGAGACATCTGAGGTGACCTTGCAGGACTGTCACATTTCCCAGTACTGTATAGCAGCAAGGAGGGGTTTTTCATTACCCATCAGCCCAGATTTCATAAAATGTGCACCTCATTTGTTCTACATCCATTTCAGGAAAATTGCTCTTGAGAATGGAGATTTTATCAGTGGCACTGCTGTGCCCCAGCTCCAGGTTAGCATTTCTGAGCTCAGGGACTGCAGCAGCACACTCCCACTGTGAGGGAAAGGCGAGGGACTGGCTCACGATACGAGGGCAAATCATCTTACACAGAAACACTCCTGTCTTTAACGAGGTTCTCGCTTCACCTTCCTTTGACTGACAAGACAGCAGCTGCAGTTCCAGCTCCAGCTGGGGGAGCTGGCAGAGGTTTGAAGCAGAGGTACAATTTATGTGAAATATGGGTAATCTGAGGTGGGATGTAAGGTGCTCCACCTACCAGAACATGAACCTCCTCTGCATCCAGCAGCACAGACAAGGCATAGTTGGGTTTGGATGCTGATTACAGGATTTGTGAAAGCAAAAGTCGAGTGATACAGCACCAACAAGACAAAATAATGGAATATTTAGAGCAAGGAGCCTGCCAAGTGTTATGGTAAACTGAGAGTTTCAAACAAGTTCAAGTCTAATTTCTCAGTTGTGCCACCAGCACTTTGTCCTTCAGCTGTTTCTTTTAATGGAGATGAAAATAGTAACAAACACTTCCTAATTCCCGCTTTGTACCAGCTGGGAGTCTATAATGCCATCAAAATAGTCTGTTTCTACTTAGGTTGAGGCAGAGTAGCATTTGGAAAATTCAAGTCTCCTGCTGTGCTGTCTGCAGAACATTTTAAACTCATGGCTTCAAGTATTTTCTGGAATCATGAAGTACATGTTGAAGACACAAAATAAAATAGCTGCTACTCTGGTCCTAGGGAAGGACTCTTCTGCAAAAGACATTTTCTCTTTTTTTTATCCTTTTTGTTTCCTCTTTGTTTCTTTGAGAGAAGCTTTTTTGTCTTCAAGCATTTGCAGAAACTCTGAATACCACTACCAGCTGTTCAAATGTGAAACCACCAGCAAGATTCAGTACTAGCAGTTGGATTCCACTCCTGCTGTAATTATAGGATTTTATGAAAATCTGTGAGAATAGCACCTGCACATCTCTTACAGAAAAAGACCTTGGGCAGTTTATGGGAAAGTAGGGATAATTAAGGTTGACAGGAAATGTGCCAGAACTGGATGTTCGTTTCCCAGGGAAAAAAGAGAAAAACATAACTAAAAGAAACTGGGACAGAACAACAGAAGAGAAGATGATCTCAGATTTTATTTTGTGCCTTGTGCATCCAAACAACAAACAAACAAAAAATAATTTGTTGATTTTTTTTCTGGGTCATGGGAAAAAGAAAGTCTAGCTTTGTAAACCTTTTAATTTCCTGAGTCAGATCACTGTAAAAAATACTGGATTTTCTAGGAGTGTATTATTTCCTTCTGACTGAATTTGACTGCAGAAGAGAAGCAGGTACAGTTTGCAGTTTATATTACATACTGCAAGAGACAGACCTAAGCCATAAAATTATATTCTGCATAAAATAATCTTCTCCTTGAGTTGCAGGGATGCCAGTTCAGATCCATTTCTGCATTAATTTTCATGGCTTCCTTAATGGTATATTGGGGAAGTGTACATAAATAGAATTCTTTTTTTTGCCATGTAAAATAGCATGCTGTAGATTTGAGAACTCTCCCTCAAAGTCTCTATGAAAGTTACCAATTCCTAAATTTAAAAAGCCGTATGTGTGTTTACATTCATACAAGAATGTTTTATGGAGGGAGGGAGAAGTTCTCTCTTAAGAACCAGAATGATGGGGTTATGCTTTCCTAAGCCACATACCTAAGCTAATGTTCTGGGATAACTTGTTTTACCCTTGCACCAAATGCAGGTTTATTGCTGAAGAATCCACTGCTGCGGGCTCAAAATGCGTCCTCACCGACAGCCCGACCTGGATTATTGACCCTGTTGATGGAACGTGCAACTTTGTGCACAGGTAAATGGCCTGGGAAACACATCAAAACCCAAAACTCACTTCTCCTGAGAGTGCTTTTCCCTGCTGGGTTTGTTCCTTTGACTCGCACACGGGAGTCATCCCTTCATCTCTCGGTACCTGGTGCGCTGTGTGCGGGGGAGGCTGTGACTGTGCCATTATCTGGGGCTGAGCTGGAGTTTGTGCTGGCTGCCTCAGGCTCCCAGCCCTGGGCTCCCAGCCCTGGGCTCCCAGCCCTGGGCTCACCCACAGCCACCGCAGGTTACCGTGCAGGGGCTCGAGCGGCGCCGGAGGAACAAGGCTGGGCTGTGCTGTGCTGTGCTGGGCTGGGCTGGGCTGGGCTGGGCTGGGCTGGGCTGTGCTGGGCTGTGCTGGGCTGGGCTGGGCTGGGCTGTGCTGGGCTGTGCTGGGCTGGGCTGTGCTGGGCTGTGCTGTGCTGTGCTGTGCTGGGCTGGGCTGTGCTGTGCTGGGCTGTGCTGTGCTGGGCTGGGCTGGGCTGGGCTGGGCTGTGCTGGGCTGTGCTGTGCTGTGCTGGCACCTGGCCCAGCGCCTCCTGTGGCTTTAGCTCATTCCTTCTACGAGTGCTGTGTGCTCCCCTTCAGACACAGGCGCTCCCTTCTTCCCGGGAAGTGCCACACTGCCTGGGTGGAGAGCAGCACCGAAAACCGACTTGTACAGAGATACCGGGGTTAAATTTCTCAAGTACCCCCGCAAAACGAAGTCATGGGGTCATTGCTGCAAAAATTAAGACTTTTAATTCACCATTCGAGTGTTGAGAGTTGTAAATAAATGACTATTCATAATATTTCTGCTTAGAAACCTTGCCTTATAGCTAGTGGCTTAAAATAATTACAACTTTCATAAAGAAAAAAAAAAATTTCCTTGACTTTTGACGCACTTAGACAGAATTCCACTGGAGGTGAGGGGTGTCATGTGGTGATGTTTCATGCAATTAAGTGAAATTTCCTCTTTCTAGCAATATTGTGTGGACTTTCAAAGTCCTTTTTGAAATGTGTTTTTAAGAAATGAATTTATTTCTATTGTACAGTAGTCAGAGGGACCAAATTAAATACATGATCAGCACTTTGGAAAAGGAGAGCATAGGGGAACTGGTTTCTTTTTATATTGGTGTCAGCAGCAAGGTATCTCCATGCTACTTAATTGCTATCTCAAATCCAAAGCTTGAACAAAATGTGCTCTTAAAAGCAATGACTTGTTATAACATTAGTTGTTTTATACTGGACAGTTCAATTATACTAAAGCAAAAACAGCCCTAAAATATACTGCCTGTTCAGTGTAAAAATAGTGATGTCTTCATGAGTTTATTTCGTGCCTTCTCCAACATGAACTTACAATTTAAAAGGTATTGACAAAGTTTAGGAGGCTGACAAAGGAGAAACTGTGTAATGTAGATAGTAATAGTATAATGTCAAGAGCTCCATGTGGAGTTTTGTTGCCTAAGGGGGTTGCATAAGAAGTAAGCTGAGAGATTTTTCATCAGTACTACTTCATTTCTTATTTTTCACAGATTTCCAACAGTGGCAGTGAGCATTGGATTTGCTGTTAATAAAGAGGTATGAAGTATGTTCTTTAGGATGGGCACCTGAGAGTTGTCTAGAAATCTCAAAACAATGTGGGAACTTTAAATTAAAAAAAAAAAAAATCAGTCACTACTCAGGTTTTCCTATGCTTTTTAAATGCATCTGATCATACTCTACTCATCTAAAATCATAGTCCTGAAAAACTTACTTCTGTAAACTGGCAATTAAAAGAAAATTCTATGAATTATTATAAGTATTATCGGAATTTATTTGGAGAAAAAGGAAGTACTGGTGTAAGCAAGGTTTAGTAAGACAAAACCATGATAAGTTCAATTTAGTGCTGCCTCTTCATAATTTAAACACATATCCCAGTGTTCTGTGTTATAATTTTTGTCTCTTTCCTGCTAGCCTTATCTGTGAAAACTAACTCCTGCTATGAGTCAGTGTAGAAGTGATTTTATGAAGAGTGCAAAATTATGGACCTAGTTAATTCAATCTGCATTTGTATTTTTCTTAACATAGTAAAATAGCTATATTTACCACATGAGAGTTTTATTATGGTGAGGGTGTGAAGGTGCCTAACCTTCCAATGTGCCATTTTGAGTTTCCTAGCTATACTCATTTTTGCTAGTGCCTTTTCTCCAGATGTTGCTGGTTTACAATTTGATAGATATCTATGAAATAACGAGTTACTCAAATTGCCAATGAATGTACCTCTTTCAGCCTAATGCCGCAATCTTAAATATATGTATAGCTTAAAGCAAAGCCAGCAAGAATTCTGTGCAGTAACAACCAAGTTTTCAGATGTGCTAGTACCTCTTCTGATTTAAACAGAATGATGTTATGTACTTGTCTGGTTAGACTTTTCAAACATGGAAACTGCAGAAAAACACTTCCATGCTTTTCTGAAATTTATTCATTGCTAAAGGTCCTTTTGAACACTACATTTTATTACCAGACAGCTTTCTCTAATATTTATGTTTTCTAGAACACCATCATGATTTTGATGCTGCATATTTTGGGTTATGTAAACCAAACAAAGCTGAAACAAAAGTAAAGAATGATGTTAAATTTCCCTCAGTTAAACAAATAGGACAAGCAGAAAAAAAGAGTAAAGGAGCCAAAGTACACACAGGGGAACTGGCCTGATTATAAGCCTTGAAGAAATTCCTGCAGATGTCTTTAGGGAAAGAGTCTATTAATAGTGTGTTCATCAAAAAAACCCTCCTTAGATGGGACCTCAGGGTAGGGAGCCAGGACAGTCTATTCCCTTTGAATTGTCTCTGATGAACACTGAGTGCAGCAGGAAAAGATTTAAAGCCTAGAACATCTGAGGTGTTTTCTTGACCTTGTGGCCAACTTCTGACACCTCAGGCAAGTCACTTAATTTTGTCTACCCTTAAATTAAATAATGCTAGTATTACTGATCTAGAGGCAATTTTCAGAGCTTACCCCTGAAGTTTGTAAAGTGCTCTAAAGTCTTCTGGTGGAGCCTGTTAAAGTAGTAGAAATTTTAAATACCAAGGGTCTAATTCTGACCCTCTTTTCATTGGTAAACAGGATCTCCCACAAAAATTCCAGTGTTGCACATTCTTAAGCTTTCATTGAGGGTATTTCTATCCAAACTCCTTCTCTTGGAGTCCTATGATTTCAAGAGATCCTCACAAAAAGCTTTTGCAGAGAAAGATTTGAACAAGTGATTAGAGTGTACTGCTTTGATTGAAAAGGCAGGCAAATTCAGTGCACCATGAAAATTGAGGTGCCTACAAAAGCATCCACTGTTAATAAAGAGTGTGCCACAACTCCTGAGTTGGGATGCCTGACTGATCCTGGGGCCCAAACCTTTGTGGTCCAGCCAAGGTCAGTGGGGCTGCTTCAAGGAGTAACTGCTCACCAGTGAAAGCAAAGCATTCAGAGTCTTGCCTCAGAGGTCTTGCGTATTTTCAGTGAAAACATTTCAATTGCATTTGAAAACAACTCGGTGTTTAACCCATTCTAATGTGAACAGAAACAAACTGCGAGTAAGAATTTAGAGGATCAGGAACACAATGCATTAACTTCTCTTTATTAACTGAATTTTATATGACCTATATCTCAATATCACAGTAAGAGTAAAATTATTCCAGTTTTTTAGCATCAGTGTAATCTTTATTATGTGTACCAATTAAAATATTGCTGATCTTTTTGCCATTAGTAGTTGTTTATATTTATGATGAGTAATTTGAGTTGCATTCATTTCTTTCCTTTTCAAAATCTTAAAGCTTGAATTTGGTGTAATTTACCACTGCACTGAAGAACGATTATACACTGGTAGAAGAGGTCAAGGGGCATTTTGTAATGACAAAAGGCTTCAGGTATCAAAAGAGACAGGTTGGTCTAGATTTTGTTAGAACTCTAAAAGGAATATATTAATTTTGTTTCAGAGTTGTTGCAAATCATCATTGGGATAATGGACATCATTATCCTGATGGAAATTATTTCACCTGCATGATAATTTTGTTGTGTTTGTTTTTTTTCTGAAAAATCACTTTCCTCCTTTTCGTTTTAAAATATCCATCTGAATTTGAGCTATTTAAATAACCCTAAATTATTTTGCTTCACAACCGTTGTTTAAAATAAGGAAGAACGTGTAGATTCACCAATTTCATTCCAGCTGAGCACTGGCATAACTTTTTATAAGCAAGATGCAATGGGAATGGTGAATCAAATTCTGAGTACTATTGTGGCTGCTATTCACTTCTTTTCCAGTGAACTTGTATGTCACAGAGTGTCTGATGTCTGTAGGCAGATGTGCTAACAGTGAATTTAAGGGTGCATGTTTCACTAGGGGTTCTTTAACAGCTTGCTCTGGTGTGTGAGGTATGTTTCGATGTACAAACAGCCAGCAACACTTTGCCAACACTTGAGAGGAATTCTTTTATCAGTAGACCAAGTCATAGATCGGTCTGTCTGCCTAATGATTATAGAAAACAATAATTTGGTATTATTTAGAGAAGTTTTCTTTTAGTTAATCAAAATGCAGAGGAGAGCATAGCACTCAGTTATAAGTGGAAGCAGATATGTGCCAGAAATATGCACCACTGCACACACGAGGTGGTAAACATTTCACCCCAAAGAGAGATTCAGTGAGCTCAAAACACAGTAAATTCAAGCAATTTGACACACAGATTTATTTAGTGCCTGAAGCAGACCCTGCATCAAAATTTCACCTGAAATTTGGGAAGTTTGGCTATTCATCTAAGTTAATAGTAATCTGGGGTCTCCATATTTGGAGAGAGATTATAAAGTCATTGTAAATCTTAAATCACTAAAATTTTAATCACTGATTATACATCACATTTTTATCAGTGCTCAAATATCTCATATTCCAAAAAAGCCCATAGTGGCAGGGACTATTACGAAGGCTTAGGGGTGCTCCCAGTTGGGCTGCATGAACCACTGTGGAAATGGCCTCACATGCCTTTGCAGTCAGGGAGTTCTGGTTTCCAGCTGAGCAGTGAACAATTTTGGCACATGTCACTTCTGTCTTCCTTTCTCTAGACATCCAGTCTATGTGGGTGTCTAGAACATAGCAAGGGAAGTAGACCTTACGCCCTTCCAAATGCTTTGAAATTTTCTTTTGTTTTGAGATACATCATTTTGTGGTGGGAAATTTTCACCAGTGAAGCTGGATCTGCTTTAATGTCACTTCTGCTGATAAGTGTTTGAAATCACAGTTGCTCTGTAAGGGCTGTGGCTTCAGTGAAACAAACCAACCCTGGAAGAGAGACTTGAGTTTCCCTCTACCTGCCACTGGAACTGAAGTGGCTTTGATGTGTTTGAGATCTAAGCTGTCATGTCACTTGCTGCCATTTGTTTTCAGGAAATGTGATTGTTGTGTGACATTGATCTACACTACACATTCATTGTTCAGACTTAATCATCTGAAATCACAGCCCAGGCAAACACTGTTCTTTGTCAACACCCAGTTTTGTAGAGCTTCAGTATGGGAGTCTGTGCAATTATGATACACTTAAATGAAGGATCCATCTTCCCTGTTATCTTGAGTGATACTTTCTTCTCATGTTTAGATTCAGGCCTTACATGTGCTAATACTGTAAATGCATTTTCTTTTTTTAGTCTTCCGTGGTCAACAGAACTAATATTTTCCTCGTAAATTTATCCATACCACTGTTAAATCTTTTCTACCAAGCCCTGCTTTGTTTTTAGTTTGTTGGTTTTTTTTTTTGGTTTTTTTTTTGGGTTTTTTTTTTTGTTTTTTTTGGTTTTTTTTGGCCGTTCTTTTTTTTTGGAATAGTCAGTAAATTTTACCATGAATCCTGAGTTCCTGAAATCTCATAGTGTCTTCTGATCAGCCTTTTTCTAAGCAGAGGCCTCCCTCTTAGTTGCCTCAGTCTGTTCGTCCAGTTTCCAGCTGTAGCCTTGAGGAAAATTGAAGAGATCTGTCTATGCATTAGAAATATTTTTAATAACTCAAAAGAATAACTGTCTCAGTCACAACCTAACTATGACTGGTGGGGTGTGAATGCTTGGTGCATTTCAGCAATGAGATGGGCATTAAATGTTCTCTGATTATAAATTCTGTTATTCGAAATAATCCAAGGCAGATTGCTTTCAGCATCCAGAATTTTCAGTTGGATGGTGAAAGCTGGATTGGTGTTTTTCTGTTTTAATGCAGTAATTTAAAAAGCAGCAGTTGAATCTATGTTGCTACAGTTAATATTTGTGACACCCTATAACTTTAATTACATGGCTGTTACTCACCAACCATTTTACCACATTGCTTGAATCTGTAAGGTTCATCTGCAATACTAAATTCTTTGGTAGGCTGTTTAATTAAATGGTGCCTCACTCCAGCCTAATTTGTGTTTGAGAACCTCCTTGCTCCTTGTGTGGAGGACTTTGAGCTCATGCAGGTAGCTGTTAAGAACCAGGTAGAGGTTGCCTCCCTGAATGAATGCCTCACCTTTAGCCCAGGGTAGGAAGTGACTCCTGGTGCTGGACACAGCTCAGTCAGTGAGTTCTCAACCACTAAACCTTTGAGTTTTGTCATCCCTTTAATGCCTCTGAGTTCAGCTGGCAGAGCAGCAGCAGGGACACTTGGCATTTGATCAGCCATCTCCAGCTACATTGGCACACGCTTGTTGTAGCCTGGCAGTATTCAGCTCTCACGGGAGGACTGCTTCAACACGCCTCGAGTCACTGTGAGTCTCTCCTTTGACTGTACACAAGGCTGGTATCTCCATCTGCCCTGGGACAGCATTGCCTTTGCTGAACACAAGACTAATTGAACATTCACAGATTATTATGAATAAAAATACCGCTTTAATTTGTCATAAGAAGGGGGTTTGTTTTTCAGTCATAAGGTTTCTTCAGTATTTGAAATGCCAGAATGAGCTATTACTAGGTGACTGGTGATTTAGGGAGAAACTTTTCTTTCCTCTTACTGGGTCCCCAGATGTTTATAATTGGTTAACAAATTATATTAAAATTCCCTATTTTAAGAACCATCCTGTTTTCAAATATGAGTAGATTAGCATCATTAACAGTTACTAGGTTACTGGATTATTTTTAGTTGACTGCTAATATTAGGATATTTGCCATAAGGTGACTGGTCAATGAAATAAAACAATGTATGGAAAGAAAAGGAGTGGAAGAATGCATTCTTGGTTTTAATCCTCCTGTTCTTTTTTTTTTTAACTGTGCTTAGAACAGACCATAAAATAGGAGAAACCTAATTTTTATTAAATTTTTATGCAAAGTTGTCACTTACTCTGTGAAAAAGTATGAAGTAGAAAAAGGAATGTGTAAATTATTTTCGTGTGAAAAGTCCATTAGTGTTTAATTGAAAAACAAATGTATGGAACCTACCTGGAAGCTGTTGAATTAATGGAAATATCTCTCTACCATTGCAGATATCTCGAAGGCCTTAATTTTAACAGAAATTGGTCCAAAACGTGACCCTGCAACTTTGAAATTGTTCCTTGGTAACATTGAGAAATTGCTCAAGGCCCAAGCACACGGGTAAGATGTTTTACGGCATATGTCTCACATTTGCGACCAAAAAGTCTTTTAAAAAAGTAATTTAAAAAAATAAAAAAGACTGAAACAAGTGTGCTTAGGTGGAAGTCGAAAGCACATAGGTGGAAGTCCAAAGCATTTTCTCCTCTGTGTTGCTGTGGGTTGCAGGGTCCGTGTCATTGGGAGCTCAACACTGGCCCTGTGCCACTTGGCGTCCGGCGCTGCAGACGCCTATTACCAGTTTGGGTTGCACTGCTGGGACCTGGCAGCGGCCACTGTCATCATCAGAGAGGCAGGTGGCACTGTGATAGACACTTCAGGTGAGCAAAATGCCCTTGCTTTTCCACTGGCTTTGGGGGGACTGAGTGAGTGGCTGCCGTGGGGCAACTTGTGTCACCTCAGCCCAGTGCATCACCCCTGGGGCTCTGCCTCAGTTCTAGCAACATCCTGTAGAAAGGTCTGTGCTCTCCACTGGGCTCAGGCTGGTTATTCAGAACATACTCCTGTAATTCCAGCACGGGGTTTCATCACATCAAAGGCCTTCTGAGTCAAACTGTATTTCTATGACTTTAAGTAATTCCCTTCAAGCCTCATATTTACAGTAAGGAACCAGCCCAGGAGATTGGCAGGTATGCTCAGATGTTCCAATCAGATTTCAACAGAGATAGCCTCCCAAAAAGGAGGACTCTGAGGTACTGGTTTGGACATATATGGCTAGAAACTGCTCAGAGGGAGTAAAGGGCAGCACAGTCTCCAGATTATTACTTACTTAATTTAAATGGTACACGTCTCAGAGTAATGGTTTACTGGTGACCAGTAGCTGGATGCTGTGGAAAGATCTGGTAGATTAAGAAGGGTATGCTGAATGAACTAATTTCTGTCCTGTTGCTAGAAAAGGGGAATATTGCATTTCTTGTTGGCTACTGAACAAATCGAGGCATTCACTGCTCCTCTTGCATACTTTGGCTCTGTATCTATAATTTTACAAAATAATTTTTTGCTGGAGGTTTCCATGCAGGAGTTGTTGAATTAGGCTGTCCTTCCCACCCCAAAAGGAGCGTATGAAGTTGTTTCTGTGTTTCTGACCCCATCTAATTACAGCATGGCTTATATTTAAGACACTTCTCGTTAATCCTCTTGTCCTCAGGGGGACCTCTGGATCTTATGTCCTGCCGAGTGATTGCTGCAGGCACGAGAGAGATGGCCATGTTCATAGCTCAGGAAATACAAACTATTCCCTACCGACGGGACGACGAGAATTAAACACGCATTGTGCGGAGTTTGCCCTCCTGAACCGTGTAACGTTTGCAAGATGGGTGTCTTGAAAGGGTACGTGATTTCAGCAGGATGATTTCTGTGGAGATTTTCTGTGTCAAATGTTTTTTATAAATTTATTACCACGTGGGAAGGCGTAGGGAGATTTTTAGACCTCTAAGAATCGTGTTTCCTTTTTAATATGTATCTCTTTCAGCAGTATCTTTTTTATAACATAGAATATTTTACTTGTAGCAAATTAGTCTCAAAATTAAGTTGTAATTTCATATCTGTGGGGCTGATATTTAGTCTTTTGTAACACGCAGCTAAAAAATGGAACTTTATTTTTACAGATGCAGATCTCAGGTAAATGAGCTCTAGGACTGTAGTAAAGGAGGAGTAGTTGAGATGTGTGCCTATAATAATACCCTTGTTCCACGGTACTTAAGAATGCAATAAAATGGCATTGTTGTTTCCTAACGACGTCGTAGCTCTGTATCCAGTTATGTAGATGTCTGTGTGTCTGTGTGTGTGTATATATGTGTGCATATACACCTATATGGGTCCATGCATGTGTGCACACACACCCCCAGGGGTGTATGTGTATATATATGGATATCCTGGATGTTTACAGCAACTTAGGGAATGCATAGAGAGAAGAAAGCTAATACTGGAGGCTGTTTTCGGGTAATGGTTTTTTTTAGGTTACTTAGGTGATTCCAGTCGAGGCTATCCAAATGGCAAATAGCAGAGCTGACCATGGGAAATGTTTAATTGTTTTACAAACTGCCCAGCTGGTTTTGTTTCCCCTCATCCCTCTGCATGGGCATAAATCATACTGTCCTGTAGGCCACTGTAAGATACTCAAACCTGCAAATAATTACTACCATAGAGTACTTCTAGTTAAAACCAGGAATATTGAACTCAAGCTAAGTTATTCACAGTATTAACTATGACACACAGCAGTAGGAGGCCAGCAGAATACAGCACAGTGTCAAAGAGCTGTTGATTTTAGAGAAACTTCAAGCAGAACAGCAGGATTTGGCCCCTTACAGGCAAGTTATTAAAAATATGCACATAAGATATGCTTGCAAAAAGTTGTAAATCACATGCCCTTCTTGCACAACATTGAAATAACACTTTTTGATGAGAAAAGCCTGTAAAATCAGTTGCATAGGTTTCCTAAATACACAGTTGTTCTCTGTCCCTATATCTAGCCCATAATTTCTATTTAGATTGTGTTTTAAATCATGAGCACAGGGAAAACACAAGTGTGTTGAGAAAAGCAGTTGATATGAAGTCACTTCTATTTCTTCATCAAAAATTTTATTAAAAGGTATTTTGCAAGAGTGCAAATTGAATAAAGGAATGAGCCAAAAGAGTTGGTGAAAAAAACCTAACTTTTTTTTGTACACTGCATGTGTAGACTTTTTAAACATGTTCAGATATCTGCTTAGAAGACAAAAACTAAACAATATTTTTTAAAAATAACCTTGTGTGTTGTTTCTTGCAATGAAAAATGTTTTCCACTGAATATAACATGAAGTTCCGTGTGACTTCTTATTTTTTTTTCCGTGAGAAGTACAAAATATTGACTGTGTGAGAAATATCTAAATCCGACTAAGCATTTAAAAGCTGATGGTTCTTAGCAGAAAATCAACACTTTCCATCCCAGCGATCAGCATTTTGTCACTGCTCCCTTTTACCCCCTCCATCTCTTTGTACCCCTGTTTGGAAAAGGAGATTGTAAGCCCTCTGGGGCAGGGACTACAGTAGTTTGGCTCTGGGTTTTCCCAGTGCTAATAGAATGAGAGTCTGGTCCACAACTAGGCACCGAGGTGCTACAACAATACAAATAATAAATGCTAATAGGCTCGCTTGTCTCTTGTTCGCTCTCCCCCCACTTCCCCAGCGCAGAGGAGATCAGAGTGACAGATGCAGGGCTTGGTGGCACCCCTCTGATTGCAGGGTGCTTAGCCCTGGCAGCCCTGGGAGCAGCTGGGGCTTTGCTCGGGCTTGTGCCGTGCCTGTAAGCCCTGGAAGGAAGCTTATGCTGGCAGGGAATCAAGCGTGGTGGAAGCTCAGCCCCACTTCATCCGCTCCCCCTCCTCACCCCATCCCCCCCAGTGCATGTGTGGGAAGCTGCTTCGTGGCTCTGCGAGGTTTCCCAGCAGCCCAGCTCACTGGTACAAAGGAAGTCTCTGACCCAGTTCGGGCTGGTGTGCCCCGGAGCTCGGCAGGGCACGGAAATCTGTGCATCCACTTCAGGGGCACCCGGCAGCGATTTGCAAAGCCGGGAGCCAAGCAAGGCGGGAAGGGAGAAGTGCAGAAACCTAATCCCTAGTTCTCATTTGTGCCCAGGATGCAGGTTTGGGTTTTTATTTGGACTGTGGTGCAAGTATGTTAAACTGGCTGTGTGTGTGGGGAGCAACCATCCTGTCTCCCCCACCGCCTCGGCTGCCTGTGTGCCAGGACAAACTTTTCTGAACCCTTCCAGGGGACCAGATGAGTGAAGTGATCTGCCTGTAAAGTACCCCAGTGAACAACAAAGGGATTATTTTCGAGGCACACCGTTTTCCCAAGCCAGTTCAGTCCCTGGCCACCATGAGGGGCTGACTTCAGGCACCAAAGGGGATAGCAAGGGGCAAGCAGGAGAGCTCCCTTCACAGATGGTGTCACAGTTTCCCAGTTCAGAGTTTGCATCAGAGTGCAGTCTTAAAGCTATTTGACTGCAATAAACTGTACTGGAGTTTGTCCTGTCTTCCTCATTTCTTGGTAGCCAAGTGAAACTTTGCTCAGCATGTGCCCAGCAGCTCGTCCTGTGAGTGCAAGCATTCATAGTGCAGCATATTAGCCAAAAGCTTAAATCCCCCCAAATGCTCAAACATGTGGACTCTTTTTCTTGCCAGCTGTCGTAAAATGCTTCAACTGTTTTCCACTGCATACATTATGGAGTACATAATGTATCTGAGACCGATGAAGATTTTCTCCCTGAACACCAGCACAACAAAGATGCCTGTGCTCTGAAAAGAGAGGGCTTCCTCTGTAAGCAAAGGGTGCTCAGCTTCCTGGAGCTATTCCAGGTCACATCTGCATCCCTCACCAGCTCACTGGCAGAGAACAAGCTCCAGTCTGCTGCTCTGGTCTCAAAGGGTGCTTTCTGGTTGAATAAAGAGTGGGCACAGCTGTAAACTCCAGAGGAATGGTCAGTGGCTGATTCCTCTGCGGTGTGTGTCTTGTTGAGCTTGTCAGGTTTTTCAGAACAAGTCCCAGCATGTTTCAGGTGTGCTGGAGGACTGATATTTTCCCCTTGATTATACTGATTAATCTCCCAGTATTGAAGAAAATATGCATGCATTAGAGCACTTACCTAGGGGCCCACAAGCAGCATTCTCCATGCTTCATCTAGAATTTGCTTCCTGTTGGCCACGGTTTTGATTAAAGGAATAAAAATATCACTTTCCAGTAGCCATTCTGGTGTTGGAATTAGAATTATGCTGTTCCCTCAGGAGGGTTGGATCTGTTCAATGTCTGCACAGGAAATGTGCTAGGGGGATCTCTGAATAGTAAGACTTAAGCCACTATATCAAATTAACACAGACCACACCTTTTTCCTGGTGCCTTCCTAGAGCTGCCAAGACTGTTTAAATTTTTTTTTTTCCTTTATGCTAGTAGGGAAGCTGTGTTCAAAAATGTGTTTGCTGCAGGACTGTATTGCCAAGACTGAAAACGCAGAGAAGTCAAAATCACTGTTCCTGCAGCAGTTTCCATTTCACAGCACATCAAAGTTAAGTCTTTCATAAAACATCTCCACAACACTGAGTGCAACAAATCATTCACCAGCAGTGGAAGGAGGAATTTCCCTTTTCTTTTAATCCACCAATGAGGCATGACAATAGCACTATAGGATGCTGCATTTAATATGCATGCTGTGTTCACATAGCAGAAGAACTAATTCTACTCCAAAGAGGAATAACTGTTGACACTAACTCTGGATTTCCATGGGGTTTGCTCCTGAAGTTTCATTATTAAAATGCATTACAATGGTGGGTTTGTACTTCTGTCCTTTTCATCCCGTTATATTTGTATGGTGAATTTTAGAGTAAAATGGACATAAGTGTGCCCTTTCTCATCACAGAACAGGAAGGTGTGTGTTTCACATCATGAAGAAGCTGAATTCTGTATCTCAGCATACTGAATGTTACTATTTCAATGACAAAAAAATAATCATCTGCAATTTCTCTTGTGTACAGCTGTTAAGTCCGTGCATATCAACAAAGGTACCAGAGTGCAGCCTGGTAACAAGGCAGCCAGAGAGACCCCCTTCAGACAGGTGGTGTGGGAGCTGGTCAGTGAGCAGAAGGCTCTTTTAATTGCAGTCACCCCAATGCAGTTACTGAAATCCATTATATCCTACTGAATACTTCAGTGCATACTCTTGTAAACAGCATTTATACATTTATCATCCTAGGCACCCTTTTATGCACACTGCTACTTCAAGCTCCCTTCTGCATTATGCTTCTTCAGTTAGCTACTGACTTTTGGTTTTCCTAAAAGCCAGGGTTTTTTTAGTGGATGCTCAGGGTTTTTATAATATAGCCATTAAAACTATTGTTTTCCAATTCACTGAAACAAACAGATTCAAAACTGAGGTCTGAGTTCTGCTGCCAACACTTACCAGGATGAACTGGATAAATCGGTGGAGTTGTACCTGTTTTCAGGAGAAATAAAATAGCCAATATTTTCTCATGCAGGCAGAATTTTCTATCTGGTCACGGGGAGGGAAAGTCTCCTTTCAATTCAGCAATGCCTGGTTTGCAACATGGAACATTAATCAGCTCCAAACAGGAGTGTTTTCCTCCTCTAAGCATTTAGTATCAAAATTAGTGCTAATGGATATGTGACAACGCAATTTGGAAAAAAATACTATTCATATACTTCATACAGTCTTATATTTCAATATTAATTTAAGGCTGCAACAATAATATTTTATTTATATATGCATATATATATATAGAGAGAGATATGATAGATAAAAATTGAGTCTGGGATGAGTTTTTATATATAAATTATTAATACAAAGGCTCACAAAAATTGTCTTAAAATTTCTCAGAGTTTGTGTCTCCAGCCACCTGTCACAATCAAATTCAAAGTGTTAATCTGTGGAAAGAAAAGCATTTATTCAGAGATGTTTTCTAAGATAAATTTTGCAGACACATTCTTTGCACAGAAAGATTATGCTAGGTATTAAAGAGGTCAGTAGGGAAGGGATAAACTTTATCACATTAAGCTGGAAACCTCTTAAAGTGTGCAAGGTCTGTGTCCTTTAGCAGTGCTTTTTTCTCTTAGCCAAAATTATGCAGTGATGGTATTTGAATTTAAAGCTATTTGAGAAAGCAAAACTGTATAAGCAAGTGCACTGTTGCTGTACGAGTGATGTGGCAGGACTTGGAAATACTGTGACATTGGTGGTCACTTACAGGACCCTGAATTGGATATATTCATGGTGGAAATACTGGTTTATTCTATTATGAAATGAATTCAAGCATTATTAGCCAGGCTGCCAGACAACACTGAACTGCAGTGGGAATTCCATGACTTTTGTTTATGCATGGCAATAGGCACCTCTTTGTTCTCCTGAGAAACACATGTACTCTCTCTTGCCAGGAGCGGTTCAGTGTGGGTCATGTTGAGCAGGACAACCAGATGATGCCAGTGAGCCCAGCTGGAAGCAAATGGGGCCCAAAACCTCCACTGGCATGAGGGGCCACAATTCCCGTGATGTTGTGAAGCTCAGGCACAGCATGACTGTAACTCAGCAAAATTACCACTTGTCTTTGTGGTGAAATAACCACCAAGTCTTCCGTGATACAAACACGTACACCCATCAGGTGACACACAGCCAGGATTTCTGGCTTCTTTAGAATCACCAAGTGATTCTAAAGTCTTGCTTCAGGTGGTCAGCATGCCTCAAGGCCACACTTAACATTTGAGACAACAAAAATTTTAAGAACTCTTGTAATGTAAAATACAACCATTATCATACACACATGTAGAAATTTAGAAATGTAGTGTTGGTTTGTCCCTGCCTTGTACCTGATGTTTACTGTTTGTAAAATGGACAAGATATGCAAAGTTAACAGAATATTAGTATTTTACATTCCCTTTTCAAACATAGAAATAAATATACAAGGGCTCACCATTTTTTAATTCACCATTTCCAAAGTTTAGGAGGAAAGCACTTATAGTTCAGTGGAGATTTTTTTCAGATGCATTTTACCCCTGCACTATTTAATCTATAGATAAAAGAGATGTGGGAGGAAGAATTAGTCTTACAAGATGCAACTTGACTTCAAAAAAGATTAAGGCTACTTACTTACACCGGCATATCCCCCACTGATTTGCTAAGCCTATAGTAAATCTGAACCTTAGTGTACCTTAGTGTAACCTAATCTGGAAACAGAAAACAAAATATAAAAGTCATTATAATTCACGTAGACCTTCTAATAATTAATATAAATTATTAAGACATCCTTCTGTAATTATTATATTGGAAGCTGAGAATAATTACTTTTAAATGTTTTATACAGGCAAGGAAAAGATGGATTTTACAACTAAAGCAAGAAATCAAAGGCCTTATTAACTCAGCATATAAGC
Source organism: Phainopepla nitens (assembly GCA_013400175.1). Lineage (NCBI taxonomy): Eukaryota > Metazoa > Chordata > Aves > Passeriformes > Bombycillidae > Phainopepla > Phainopepla nitens. The sequence goes on from VXBQ01014505.1 coordinate 372,092, forward strand.
ATGTGCAATTTCAAAGAATGCTCTCCACCCACTGATATCAGCTGAATTTAAGCTCATCTCCATCACACAGATTTCATCATGAAAGCATAATTTTAAAATGCAAAAATATCCATGTTACATTCTTGTTTATCTTTTGCAACATTATGCTTTGTCCTTTGGAAACTAGCATTTCATCCTGCACCTCAGACAAGTTAAAGAGTTTCTTGTTATTCTTTAATGAATGCTACAAATCAATGGTCCCAGAAATCATGAGACCAGTGTGCATGTTAGAAACATTCTCAAGTGAAGGTTTCATTTTTTTCATTAGCAAGATTTCTGTAGTAATAGCAAAAGAAAAAATGAAAATCTCTGTTGTTTTATGTGTAAATAACTTTCACGCTGGACACACCTCTCAATCTAAACAAGTTCTTTGAGCACATGAACTCAAATGAAGCTATTTCTGCTCTGAGTCTGCCACTTCCTGAAGAGACTGAGAAGGGGTAAATCCACTCAGGAGACAGTGTAGTCAAACTTCACACCCAAAAAAGGATGCTCAGATGATATAAACACAAAATTACTCATGCTAGCCATAGAAGAGCAGAATTTCATTAAAACCTGCAAATTGTGCACAGTTCCTCCCTTCTCCCCACTGACACAAGCGCAAAACCCAGAGTTTCATTATGGTTATGCCTCCTTTGAGTTCAACTTCCCCTTTATTCCTTTAAATCAGGCAGTTTATCCTAATAGCCAGTCTCACAAATTCACTGTCAGGACTTCGAGTTCACCTTGGTTGAAAAGACCAAACATTTCCTCTAGCAGCAGACTGTTATCATGGCCACAGTTTCCTTCAAGCAAGAGTTTCTCACTTATCTTTCCTCTGATCAGTATCATTTCTATTGATAAATTATAGGCCTCTATTATCTTCCTGTTGGCTTGAAAAAATAAAATAGTTTGTATTAAACTGTTTCAGTTCTGTGCATCCATCAAGAACAGGAGCTCACTCTTAACATGGAGCCACCTGCTGACAGCCATGTATATTCACACATTTGAAGTATTTCTTTTTCTGGGAAAACAACAGTTCTTGGCATTTTTTTTCCTCTTTATCTGTATAAAAGGGCTTTGAGGGACAGAAGTTAAAAAGCAGGTCATTAAAAACAAACACAACTATGCAGAAGCCCTGTTGAATTTTTAAACATTTGTAAATCTGCACAGATTTGAGAGGGATGTTTATTTCTGCTTGGAGCTGTATGAAGAAATGACAGAGGTGCGTACACAAGACAGTTCCATCTCTGTTTATTTCCTTCTCAGAGCTGTAGGGAAGCAATCTGCCAAAACCTGATGCAAGCGTTGATCCAGCAGCACTTGATCCCTTTCTGTTCCTCTCTTGCCATCCCTGACCACCTTGCAGCTCAGGGACTGTGGAGCTGTAACTTGCCCTCAATCGAGTCCTTCCAATACGCAGAAATCCCCTTTCCTGGAGACTCAGCCAGCCTGGCTTGCCAACAGAGGGCAGCTCTAGGCTGGGATAGGTTTCTGCTCCCAGGCACCGGATCCACTCCTCCGTGATGCCTCCCGGGTGCACACTGCCACGCTGGAGCTGCCGAATCCGCCCCAGCCAGCCGGCCAGACAGACAGACAGGCCGACCCTGCCCCTCCGGCACTGCTGCTGTGCTGCAACACTGAAGCACAAGAGGAGCACTTCAAAGCCTTGCCCTACATCTCTCCTCGAGCTCTGAGAGAGGAACTAATTTCTGATGAAGCATCTTTGGTTAAGGCTTGTCAAGCAACACACGGTCCCTGAACACTTAATGATTTTGCTCTTTTTAGTGAATGTGTGTCAGGAGGGAAAGACTAAACACAGCATCTGGGACAGAGAGGATTCATTATGAGGGATCATGGGTCTACACGTAAGAAACAAAATGCACATTTTTGGCACTGATAGGGAAAGCCAGCCTCACAGAAAGGCATGTGCCACGCAGAAAAGCCAATTAGATATGAATATAGTTAATGTTTGGCAACAGGGTAAAGTGCTTCAGTTATGTTTGTGGAAATAACATGAAATACAACCAACCTCTACAAGGTTGTCCCAGGGACAGTAAAGTGTTTCTCAAAGGAGAAAGTGGGCAGCGTCCTAGCAGAAAGGGACAAAGTCTTCACAAGACACCTGCAGCCAAGAGTCTTTAGAGTCCACTCTGGGCAGACCCAAGCCTCCAGGTCTGTAGTCAGCCCAAACATAGCTTTCTCCAAGGACCTCTTCCACGGTATGCAGCTCAGAAGACAGACAGAGCACATATTTCATGTATATCCCTCGCCTCTACACTTTCCTTAAAAATTGAACTTAACTGGCATAAAACTCGGAGTTGAAACAGGCTGAACTTTTACCTTGGATATGCTTATGGCAACATAATGTGCATATAAAACCATAGCCTGATCTCTACCCCAGTAGTTCCCAAGAGTGACTACATCAGCTTTATTTTCTTCTTTCTTTATAAACAAACAAAAAAACCAAAAACAAACCCAACCCCAAAACATTCAAAAACTATGATTAGGCCAAAGTTTAGCTGAGAAAACTGTTGAGACAGAGGCCTTGGCTGAGTGCCCACCAAAATCAATAGGACTCTTTCCATTTACTTAATGGGCTTTGACTGAGCTCTGAGTGAAGGGGGGTGGGAAGGTGGTGGAATCCGTGCTGATTACCCACTAACAAAGACATGTTTGAAATAATCTGCTGCCATCTGTCTTTATTTGGCTAACCCAGTCAGCTGGGCCTAAACAGAAAACCCACCAGCTGAATAGAGAATTAATTATTGAAAGAATGATCCCTTTGCATTTCTCACCTTCTGCAAGATCTATCCCCACTGACCATGGGGATATTTCCCTGCATGATTACAGCACTGAGCCTACAGCTGTCACATACACGTGTGTGTCAGGCAAGTTATAAAAACAGGTAGATTTCTTCAGTCCCAAAGAGCTGCTGTAAGATTCCTGTTGTATCTGTTAGGAGGAATGGTTCAGCTGTGACCATGAGATAAGGCTGGCAGCCTTGTCACCTCCTCAATGTGTGCCAAAGTGATGAACAGCCTAATTTCTCAGGAATCATCCAGACTTACTATCAATGCTCCAGCTTCAGCATAAGTGAAAGGCTGTAGTAACTTCATGCTCCAAAGTGTTGTGACCCACACTAATTGGGTTTGTTGGACAGATCACCCGATGGCCAGAATCAAACCCAACAGAGCCATATCTGTGTGGGGTGGGGCCAGACCTGAGGGTGTGATGTGACAAGGACTTTGGAGCTGAGATGGCCACGGGCAGGAAGCTGCAGCCGTAGAAATAAAGGGTGAAAAGTGAGACTATTCAGATCTGGGAGCTATTGGCCCCACAGCACAAACCCATTCCCCTGCAGCCTGACCCACCTAAATGGGATATTTTACAGGGATGGGTACAGAGGCAGGCCAGCTCTTGTCAAAAAGCATTTAGCTTCTAAGTCAGGCTTAGACACCAAATTAGGTCTGGCAGGCACTTGACTTCAGGCTTGCAGCTTACCAAGAGCGTTTTTGTCTAGAGAGCAAAGTACCTGAGCAGAATCTAAAGTAAGTCATAGCAATATTTTTCTCGTTCTGTTTCAATCTTGGATCCTTAAAAATTTCCCAGCAGAGCTGCTTTGGAAATTTCACACGCACATAGATTACTGTGTAGCATCTATGAATCTAGTTCCTGTTCTTGCATGCCTTAAAAATGACTGTTCAAGCTCACAGGTGAACCCATAATAGGCAGAAACACATGGATTCAAGTGCAGCAGGACCCTCAGGAAAGTCACCCACTAACCTGTCTGACTGTTATTTCTTAGTCTTTGTTTTGGACAAAACCAAAGTACAATAACTGTTATTTTTAAACTTTGAAAGAATGCCATGTAAGACATAAAGATGCCCCTTCTCCAAAAAGATTTTTTTAATCTAGTTTTTTGATTAATTAGTGCAGCTGCCAAGGAAGCATGAGCTCACAGTTCAGTCTGAGGTCCAGTAGTTCTGGACTGTTGCCTGGAGTCTGAAGCTTTTCAAACCCTGGTATAGAAACCATAACATGGCTGTCCACCTATGGGACAATTCCACAGCTGATAGCCTCTTATTTTGTGATGAAAAGCCTCATAAAAGAAAATTCCAATGCTTGTATAATAAAAATTCATATTTCTTCTTGAATATTTTTTCCTTTCTTGAGGAGGATCACTAAACAATAATAAATTGTAAAGATATTAGAAATGAATGAACAAAAAAAGTGATTTAGTTTTATTTAGAACTTAGACATCTTTGGAGTTTCAACTTTTGAAATATAAAATATTTGAGATCCTTGGCATGATCAGAATAAACAACTATTAAGTTTCCAGTTCATTATCTTCAAAAATCTCCTGGGCAATATTTTTGGTTTTCATTACTGCTGTCACACTGATGCTCTCCATAAGTCAGCTTTCAGCTAAATGCTACCCACAAATATGTCCAATTCATTCACATGTGCAGCATTGCAAAGGGAGTTAAGGACAGCAAAGCCTGACCTTGGGATTTTAATACCCCATCTAGCTATAATGCATATGAATTTAAATTTGTGTGTCAAAGTATTTCACACCACTGAGACACTCTAGACAGGGCAATTTTTCCTAAGCATGCAGCATGTGCCCATCATCAACATTTCTTGATCCTATTGTTAAAATCATTGAAAACCAAAAAGAACAAAATAAAACAAAATACCCACCCATGAAACCTCTGAACAAAGAATATTTTTTTTCTGCTCCAGATAATTCACTGCAGTGAAAGGTAAGTTTTTAGTTCAAACAGAGCTTTCAACATCAGAATCTTTGCTGGCCACAGATCCATTTCCAGCAAATTTCAGAGGATTTTAATCGGTACCAAAAAATGTTCCCATCTTCCTCTACACAGCAGTGCAGAGCAGCAAGGTCACCTTTAGGAGGAGCCTCATCCCCTCCTGTACAGCTAACAAAAATTCTCCATGGCTCCTGCAAAGCTGTTAGAACTTTACATTATAAAATATAGTTTCACTAGCAAAGATTCTGAAAAAGATGGAAAACAACAAAAAGCAACCTCATGAAATCTATTCCATAATCTTTTCTGAAAATAATCTGCTGTATGGTAACCTCTTGTGATGGATGCTTGTCTAATTTGTTCTTTAAAACTTTAAAGGATGGTGCAGTATTGGTTAACACAAATATTGAGAATGAACAAGCAATTCTTTAATATAAACAGCCTGAAAGAAATGAAACAGAACCAGAGGCAGCAGAGATAGAAATCTGCTGAATGGTAAAAGCAGTTAGAAACAAATATTATATTTTGAGGACACCATGAAGAATAGAATGTTGGCTCTCTTTGGAAGGGAGAAGAAACAAATTTGATTAGGGGTGATCACAAGAATGCTTCTAACAGAAAGCAGGATCAGACTTAACTGAAAGCAGGAAAGGTCAGAAAGCTGAATAGAAGGTCAGCTTTTACAAATCTAAGCTAACCCTTCTAATCTTGCTACCTTTGTTGCTCACCCTGCTGTAAATGCATCTGTTCACTCCCCTCTTGGGCCAAGGAAGGTGAGGTTTTTTCTGCATTAATCTCATTCATGTTATTTGTCAGAGCCTTGAGAAACAGAAGGAAAGACTTGTCCTTTGTGTTATCTGACCACTGGCCCAAGGAATGTCAGTGTCTAATTGACTTCACATCTTCAGTCAGCAACTGAGCCCGGCACCTAACAGTCACCTTAGAGGTGAAATGTTTCTTAATGGACTACCTAATTCTCCTTTCCTACAGGTTAAGCCCCTGTAGGCACAAAGAAAATGTTATTCCATTCCTATTCAGAGAGTTCTCTAAAATCATTGAAGTCCATGATTGGTATCTCCACCCAATCTTCCCAATTCCCAAACTACATATACCATGTTTTTCTGCATGTCAGATCATTCCCGCTTTCCTCTGAGTTTGTTCCAATCTGACATTTTTTCTTTAAGTGTGATAAAGAAAATACTGGTCTGATACTGCAAGCTCATCAAGATGAAGTTGCAAGCAAAACTATTTCAAATGTCTCCTCCTCCCTGTTAAACATGCCACCTGCAAACCTTTTTCCATAGCAATATGACCCCGTGAGGAGTGACTTAATCAAACTTGTTTAACTTGAACTGTAGTAGAAAAGTAACACTTGTGGAGGCAGTCACTGCACTCAGCAAGAGGACAGTAAGAGAGTAATTTACCAAGAGGGATTAGCACCCTTATTAAACTCCACCTCTAGTATTCACTCTCTTCAGTATCAGCCAGGTACTTTGTCCCCTGCATAATTACTATTTTCAGTGATGACTGAAGCAAATGTTGCTAAGTTTTCCAGCCTCCTCACCTCAGCCTGCAGTTTGTTTTCGCTCCCTGTAAAAGACTGGAACAATTCTGCCTCTTACAACTATTGTCTTTATACAGGGTGTTGTCACATCAGTTTTTAATGACATCTCATTTGATTGCCTGCTACTGGTTTGGACTCTTCCTCAGCAGGTTCTGTGCACATCCCATCTGTATCCTGTCTTGCTACTGTTCAAAGACACTTCTTTCTGAGGAGCTCAAATCCTAGGTGATTTTACCCATCTGATTGCTTTACTGCTGCTTGCTCAGAAAAGGAAAAAAAATAAAGAAAAAAAAAAGGAGTAAGGAATAATTGTGCAGCTTGTAAAACTAGTAAAACTACAGGTAATACAGTTTCCTCCTTTTCAGATGAGGACAGTCTTTAAAAGGACATGTTTTTCCTGTTACTCTTGTACATCTATGTTTGCATTAGTTAGGCATCTGTGCTTGTATTAGTTACAACAAGTGCCATGCAAATTGAAGCACTAATGCTGTTGGAGGAGCTTGTCCTTGCAAAGCACACAGTCCCTGCCCCAGAGCTGTGGCAGGCCTTGTATGTCCCCTGGGGGCTGCTGAGCAGTGGCTGTGCTGGTTGGACATCTCTGCAGAGAACTCTGGGGAGAGCCACGTGACCAGAGAGAAACTAAGCTTCTGCAAAACCAAAATTTCCACCTCCTCCAGGCATTTGTATCCCAGCCTGTTCAGAAAAATCTCTAAAGTTACTGCAATTTCCACATGATTTCTAAGGGGCACTCTCCCTTCCACCGGCAGAGGAGGAGACAGACTCTCTGAAAAAAACACCTTCTTCTCCCTTATTTTCTCCCTCCACAGCAGGAACAGTTGCAGTATATACACGAGTTTTTTGACAGCAGATAAACCCTTGTCAAGAACTCCTTAAAAATGCAGCACTTTTCAGACTCAGTATCAGCTGTGCCCCACAGTCAACCACATGATATAAATCCAGGGTGTCTGGAGTCCAGTGCTCAAGAACTCTTTACTGCCCCTCACTTCCTGCTCTTTATGACATGTTGTCAGGGACTAATTGCAGAAGAGTAGCAAAACTAAAAGCCATAGGAAACAGGGGGAAAAGGGGTAAACATATGAGAAGGATCCCTACACACATGCAAGACCTAAGTTGCTTAGGAGGAAGAGATAAAAGTGTGGACTTATCTTCCCAGGGGCAAGTTTCTTGGTCTAGAGTGTGCTCTGAGGAAAGGAGCTACTTGTTTTATCAGTCTGGAGAGGAGATGCCATCCAAGAAAGCAATTTGCCCTGGACCAAAAAGGTTGAATTCTTAACAGCTGGTAGAGGTCCTAAATGCTGACGACTGAAGAAGACATCTAGCAGGTGTCAGACTGCCTGCTAAAGAAACCTGGACAGTAGCAGTATCTTGAGTGGTCCTTTCTACCCTAAACAGGAAAAGCAATTCAGGCAACCGAGTAATTGATTATTCCTGGCCCTGGGGGTAACCTGAGTGCTGGTGGCAAGGGTTCTGGAGTCATTCCCTGATCAGCAGTGGTAAGCTTTCCTGCTGCACATCCTGGCCTTAGGTCAGGCTGTTGCCTGAGGCAGGTTCTGATGCTCCTGGCTCTATTTTTACTGTACAATAGTTACTGGACAGCTGTAAGCAACAGAACCTGGCTCCAGAGCCCAAAAGACCTGTGAAGGATTTGTGTCCATGTGAACAGGAAACACTGCCTTTGTTCCTATGTAGTAAACAGAAGCCACTGCTCCCCTGCCCGTAGGAGCAGCAGTAAATACCTCCACCACTGTACACTTTAATCCGAGCTGTAAGCTTATTCACGGGCCCTAAAATCAGCAGCGGAGACACTTAATCTGTTGATTTGCCCTAATGCCGTGAGGCCGCAAATGAGATTGGCTTCCACCGTTACTATATTAGCTGTAACCAGCTAACGCGGGGAGCGCATCCCTGAACACGCTGAACAAAACCTCTCCCGCTCCTTTCACAGGTAACCCACAAGGCACTTCCTGCAGAAACCCCCCTTCCCAAAGCGCGCTGCCGGGCACCTGCCGTGCATCCCTGGCGCTGCGGACAGGCGCCAAGCCCGCCGGGGCTGGCCGGGCCGTGCTCCCCGGCCCGGGGCAGGGCTCGGGTGCCGCCGGGGCGAGGCGGGCAGGGAGGGGCCAGGCCCGGAGGAGGAGTCCCGCCCGCTGCACTTAAGCACCGTGACCGGCGCTGCCCGCGGCCGGGCGGGCCATGGACGTGGCGCGGGATTGCGTGGGAGCGCTGCTGCGGTGAGTGCGGGGGCGTCCCCGTCCCCTTCCCCGTCCCCTTCCNCGTCCCCTTCCCCGTCCCCTTCCCCGTCCCGGCTGCGGGGAGGCCCGCGGCTGAGCAGCCCCCGGCCGGCTCCGGCGCGGCCGGGCAGAGGGCGCGGTGCCGGGGCGGGCGGGGCTGGTGCGGGATTAACCCCGATGGGCGCCGCGTGGGAGAAGCGGCTCGGGGCGCTGTGGCAGCCCTGCGAGCCGGGCCGAAGCTCTGCCGAGGGAAGCGCAGGTAGGAGCCCTGCAGCCTGCGCTGCCTTTGAGGTGGAGTGACCTCTCGGCACCCGAGGCTGCCGCCGGCCGCGGGCCGGGAGCGGAGCGCCGGGAGCCGCTGGGACTCGGGGACAACAGGGTCGGGAACCCTCCGCTGCCTGCTGCGCTCCTGGTGGCTCTGCGGCTCGTGTTTGAGCAGCAGAACCGCGCTGCGACCTGATTGAACCCTAAGACTCCTGACTAATTTCCCACCTTTTTCTTTTTATTCTTTTATTTATTCGTTTCTCTTGTTTTGCCTCGCTGTTACTGCCGCTGTCGTCTGCCAGCAAACCCTAACCTAAAAATCAATCCTTGCTGTATCCTGGAGTGTATTGTGCAACGCTGATTTTTCTGAGTGAGACTGAATTGCACCACGTTCTTAGACAAACATATGGGGCATGTTGCAAACAAAGATAAAGAGTGAAATATGTGTACAGGGCTCAAGGCAGGTTTTTAATCCCCATGTCCTCCTAAAAAAATTAATTGATCTCTCCCACCAGATCTGACACTAGAGTGAATGCTTGTGGTAGGACTTGTGAAGCCCTCTCTAGCAGATTGTAGTTATCCAAAACAAACCAAGTAAGATGCTAGAGTCTGAAGGTATTTGATCTTTCAATTATAAAATATTTTTGTATTTCCCACAGATGTGGGATTCCTTCTTCCTTTAGGGCGAGGAGCTAGGACTTGACCCTTTTGACTTTAAAGAATAATAAAACAATAGTGGATTTGTCTGTATTTAACATGTCACTCAACTTTATAATAAACCAACTGCACCTTAGTTCCTTTCCACCACTTGTTTCGTGACTTAGCTTGATCAGCTTTTAATAGGAAATTATTTTGGTAACTCCAGTCTAGCAGAGGAATTCCCCGTATCAGGAATTGGTTTATCTATGTTTTCTTACAGCAAAAATGGATCTTTCTAAGAGCTGTGAATGTAGGCTGGTCTGTTTGAGCCTATGATCTAGGAAGGAGAGTAGCACACAAAATAAAAACAAGCTTTCAGCAATAGGCCCAGAAATGGAAGGGTTCACACTCTGTTCATCTGGCTGCTTTCATCATCCTGCAAATTGTCTCCTCATTAGCTGAAACCTCAGCCTGCCCTGGAGCCCAGACTCACTTCTTCATAAGCAGACTTAGTTTAAAGTTGATATTGACAAGTTTTGTCAAAATGCAGGGGAAATGTCACCACTGTTAAATTACTTAAGATCTTTCCTGTTCAGTGACTGTCTGGTGTCTATAATGTAAGCCCTGGTTTATTAATCTGTTTGTTTTATTGCTCTGACTTTAGAAAGAACTAGGCAGCAGTGTGAGGTGATTGATCCTGGCTCCTTGAGAAACTTCTGCTCAGAGCTTCAAAGTATGGCTTGTAGGGTTGGCTGGGGTGAATCCTGTTAGCTCAAGTCCTGCCCCATGGGCTGTGTCCCTAACATTTTTCATTCTTTGTCAGCATGTATGTTTTGGCTATTACCCTTATGCTTTGTATTTTGTGAATGACAGCTTGGCTTAAGTAATGGGAAAGAAAACTTTTCAATGGGACTGATATTGTCTGTCCTTGCAAAAAAAAAAAAAAAAAAAAAACGGGCAGTACTCACATATATATCTCTCAGATTACTATTCTACATGCAAGTTTTCAAATTTATGAGAGGCAATGAGGTGTAATCAGCTGTGAAAGCTCTTGAAACCACAGTGTTGCACTTTTTAACATCAGGGTGCCCTGTGAAGTGGTGTCACCAGCCCCAAGGTAGGTGAGCAGGCTTCCTTCCTGAGGGAGAGTCTCAGTGATTCAGAATGTGAGCTGCCCACAACCCGTGGGGTGACTGGGGGCCCATTAACTTAGTCAGCAGAGAGATTGACAAACACAGCCTGTCCCAGCTGGCTTGCCTTCTGTGGAGCTTCAGTGCCCTTGTCAGTGCTGCTGTCTCCTTGTCCTCCTCCCTGGCCTTCACCCTTTTCCAGGGGAATAGTGCTTATGAGCTCTTCAATATGAAACAGTGCTTGTTTCTTGACAGCTAAACCAGCAGCTTACCCTCCCCAGCTTTGTCATAGGAAGGACAGAGGTTTCCATCAGCCATGTGTGTATAAATGCTAAATGTTGAAAGCCAGGGGCCTACAGCCAGGACTAGCAACAAAGGTACAGCATGAGCTGGAACACAACTGCTGAACCTTCTCCTCCTTTAAAAAAATTAAAGCTCCAATAATGCTAAGGAGTATTTGAGGAAGGTAAACTTTTTCTTTAGAGGAAAGGTGATAGCCCAGAAGAGTGGTTCAGAATAAGAGCAGGAAATAAAATATTTACTGAAATTTGAATCTGTTCAGGCACAAAAATGATGTTCTGTGCAATCCAAAAATATGCTTATAGACCAGATAAGAGGTATGGAAAAGATATTTATTCTTCATGGTTGGTGTAGATTTGCATAAAAGGTGTGACTGGGACATCATAAGTTGAGTAACTTTATCCCATCTCATTGCTGTTCTAGGAAGTCCTGTGTTCACTCTCTGGCTGCAGATAAAGGCTGCCAGTTCTCTCTGCCCTCAGTGAAAGTGTCTGAGAATAGATCTTCGTACATAAAGTTGATCTTTTACACCTATGTGGGAGAACAAAATGGGGATGCATTGCTTTCCCACCCCTGAGAAATTCAGTATGAAGGAGCTAAAGGTATATACAGAGGGTAAAGTCCAGGCATGTGGGAGACAAAGTATTGTCTCCCTTAAAAAGACTTAGAAATCAGGTGTCAGGCAGAGTGCCATTTTTGGCAAGCTTACTGTTGACTTAGCCATTATAATTTGGCAGAAAAAAATGTCATTAGCTGTAGATGAGAGCAGGTCTGTACATTGGTGTGGGAGTAAGGTGGTGTTATGTTCTTGGTTTACCAAAGGTAAATATTTAATTGCCCAGAAAAATCCAAAATCTGTCTGAAAGGGATTGAATTCTTGCAGCCTTGCTGGCAGCCTGCTCCAACACTATGGATTTATGAACTTGGATTTTAACTTTGATTGCATTTAACTCCTTCTGATACAAGCCCCTTATTTTGTGTTTTTCAAAACCAGATGGAGTTTTATAGGCTGCAGATATAGTTTACAAACAAATGCCTTGACTCTTGGGAAGTCAAGTGTAACTGTATTGCAAAGCTCTGCTTGCGTTCTGCCCCCAGGTGTTTTGAATATGGGAAATATGTTCAGTCTTCCTAAAACAAACTCATCTCTTCACACACAAGATTGCTTTCAACTAATTATATATCTCACTGAGTTTTTATCTTGGAAATAAAGAGAATTACATAAGTAACTAAATGCAGTAAGAGCTGCTGCCTTTTAAATTCAGTTTTACGACCCATCAGCTTCACTGTGATTGTGACCTTGAGGTCAGCCCAGCTAGAGGTGTCCCATATCTGCTTGAAACTGTATTAATTTTAAAAGTCTTTCCGAATGTCATGGGCAAGAGAGAGTTCAGAGACAACATATCTGTAGGGCTGTGTAGTACTTGGTTTTGAAATTAAGCTCCAAGAGTCTTAATGTGGTCTGTGAATTACTCGTATAATGTGATTATGTCAACAGTCTCCCTCCTTCTTGACTGTCTTTGTAACCATGTTGAATTTTTATTTGTCTTAGATCTTTCATATCCATGGGAGCATCTGTAGGAGCAGTAACAAAGCAGACCCTGTTCCCTCCTCTCATGCCTGCAGGGCGCCCTTTCCGTGTGTCCAACGCCTCCCGAAGCAGCCGGAAGGGAATTGTTGCAAGCAGCCTGCAAGAGCTCCTCAGCAAGGTATAGCACACAGTCCCACTCTGACTGAAAGGGAAATACAGTATCCCAGAAAGACAACCCACAGGTTCCTGTTCTTCTAAAAAAAAAATAAAATTACTGGGGAAGTTCAGGAGAATATTTCAGATAAGCAAGTCTCAATATGAAATGATGGGCTCTCTTTAGAATGCTAAAATCTCCTGAGTTTTTTTCAGACTTTGGATGCCTTTGTTATAACTGCTGGAATAGTTACTCTGGTTTTGGAGGAAGATGGCACAGTTGTGGACACAGAAGAGTTCTTCAAGTCTCTGGATGATAATACACACTTCATGGTTCTAGAAAATGGACAGAAATGGACACCAGTAAGTGTTGACTGCTTCTCTCTCATTTGAGTAGAAGTGGATGGAGGAATGTTTGTTGCTGCTAAAATTGTTGGAAAAAGGTGAGAAGAGGAAGAAAAATTCCACTGAGGAGGCAAGGTGTGAACTCCTTGTTGAGCCTTCCTGGATGAAAATTCAAGTTCATATTTCTTATTGTCCCTTGTTTGGACACAGATCGGTTGGCAAAATCCACCAGGAATTGAAATAAAACATTACAACTGAAAAGACTTACCGGGAAAATACCCTGCTTTTGGAGAAGCTCCGAAATATTTCTTTGTTCTTGAACAAATAACATAGCATGAAGAGAATTAGGACTTTGACTCCATGAAGTTAAAAATTACAGTGTCTTTAAAGATAAGATTTAGACTGTAAAAATGCTCAAGTAAAGTAATATAAAGCAAGGTCTGCCTTCTGAAGGCAGTAATAGTTAATGATAGTTAGAAAAATGCCTGTGTTTGATTTTGCAAATAGCCAGAAATTTGCATTAGAACTTAATGCTAGTCTGCATGCTTCAAGTTATTTAAGAGCTATTCAAACTGGCTTGCTTTAGCTTTCTAATCATATAAATTCAGTATTCAATTAGTTATTTTACAGGGAAATAGTCATCTGTACATTAATAACATGGAGTCAAACTCGTAACTGTTTTTCCATGAGATGGTTGGAGCTAAAAACTGGCATCAGAATTTTTTCTGCCAGGTGCAGAGCTGGGAGCTGTAAGCAGGGACACCATTTTTGTGCCTTCACAAGCACAGCTCTGTGATGTGGCCCTGGTTTCTGAATCTCCCTTGGCAGTGTGGGCAGCCTGTATATTTTTCCCCAAAATACCTCACTGGCTTATCAAGCTGTGCATCTGGGCCATGAGCTCTGAGGGCAGAAAAGGAGTTGCAGCCAGGGTGTGACTCCACCTTGCTCCTTTCCCCTGGCATTGCGGCAGTTTGGATGCAGCCCCTCTTCAGAATGTGCTGAGTGACAACAGAGGGACTGTCACAGCCTCAGCAATCTCCTGGAGTGTAGCACCAGCTCTGTCCTGCTTTATCCAAGTATTCAGGGTGCTAATGGGGAGGGGTGTGGGGAGATGTTGCTGAGCGCACCAACTGCCTGTACATCTCCAAAGCTGTTGTTGATGAGGACCCTGTTGCTGGAGCTTGGAGGTTATCAAAGTAAAACAGGCATAAAATTGGCTAATGATATACTGCTGTGTTTAGCTTTGTCTGACTTACCACGACACTGTCTGAGGGCTGGAGTGTCAAGTACAAAAAGGCCCAGTCTTACACAACTTTACCGCTTCATTTAGCGTGCAGAAAACAGCCTGGCAGCTGCCAGGTCCTTAACCTTGGGTGGAACTTGCTGAGCAGAGGATCCCATGTATCCACTAGATGTCTCTGTAATTATGGGTTCTCTTTACTATTTTCTTTTTGCTGTTCCTTTCTTGAAGCACACACTCTGCAGCAGACAAGGGCTGCTTTCAATAAGGGAGGGTGTGTTTAAGGTGGAAGATGATTTTCTGTGCTCCCTCTCCTTTGCTCTTCCTCTTATAACCTCATTATTAAATCCTTGGCCTAATCAGCAGTGGTTCCCTCCCTGTGTTTCTTTTTAGTAGGAAGAAAGATGCTGTGAGCCAGGTTTTGAAATGAGTCTGTGACTTTTCACAGATGTCATCTTTGTAAAGAGTGCTCATCAGTACTGTGTTCCTGACTAAGCAGAAGGACCTGATGGCCTGATCTTGCTGCCTCAGAGAGCAGCCAGAATGTACCAGGATAAATAAATGGCAGGAACACTGTCCAGTGGCATTACCTGTGCCTTCCGTGTACTCTGAAGAAGCTCTACTGCAGAAAATAAATATTCAGGAGGTGCCCTGTCACTCTAGAATTTTAGTGTCTGTTTGGAAAACTTCAGAAACCTGTTCTGGATTTGAAAAATAATACATAAGCTACAGTTCTCCTTTTCTGTGTGCTAATGCTTTTAATTCTAGTTTAGAATTTACCAAGAACTAGCCCAAAGACTGGAATAAGCAAAACTGCTTCTGAAGAACTGCACTGTTAATAATTGTCTTGCTGTAGTTTCCTGTGTCATGGTACAAACTATCTCTCTCTTTTTAAATCAGACAAAAAATGGAGTTGTCGCTGTGAGAAAGAAGAAGAAAATGGGAGTAGCTAACATCACATTTGATCTGTACAAACTGAACCCTAAGGATTTTATTGGCTGCTTAAACATCAAGGCAACCTTCTATGAGATCTACTCCATCTCATATGACATCAAATGCATGGGAGCAAAAAGCGTATTGCGGTGAGTGTGTTTCCACCACTGGTCAGGTGTAGGTGCTAGTGTAAAAATCTGCTTGCTATTGGTTCTGTGAAGCAGGTGTGTTTATAAAATCAGTATTTTTGTTATTTCCTACATACTGGCCAATATGCTGACTTGTTCTTCGTGAAGTGGATAGCTGATGAGTGAAAAAACTTCCAATAGATTTTTATGAGGGAATCTTAAGTTTCTGCCAAGGCAAAACTCTTATCAGCTTGTATTTACTGAAAGGGTGTAAGTACGGTTTCTTTGTTCTGCTGAGAGAATTTCCTCACGCTTCCTTGACTTGTTTGTCTGAAGAATGCAGGAGGTCGGGCAAAGAAGCTCTTTGAAGAGGAGACTTCAAGGGGATAAAACAAGAGGAATTTGAGATCTAATGTCAGGGGTCTTAAAGCTTGCTCAGACATTGCAGTTCCTGTTTGCCAGATTCACCACTAGAGCTACATGGAGGCAAAGGAAAATGGAAGACAGATGACACTCTCCTCTCTTAATATGGATTTGTCATCTGTGGTAAGACTGTGATGTTGTTCTTAAGCCAGCTGGTGTGGTCCCTAGGCTAGCTAAGGGAGCCTGTCAGGGACCACTGTCTCCTGCAGGACTGATCTGATGTGAGTTTGGTAGAATTGGCTGTTGGGAAAAGCTGTCTTGTTCAGGGACAAAATAATACCTGTCCAGTTCACCATTTTCAGCAACGAGTTGAAAGTTGGCCCCTTGTCAGGATCAGCTGTGTTCTGCCCTGGTTCAAGAACACTCCTGAGTTCGAACCCCTTCCCAGAGGTGCTGTCCTTTGACAGTTGTTTAAGCTGCAACCCCAAGTTTCTCTACCTGACTTTTAGAATTCTGGTTGAGACACAATGGTGTGCTACATTTTATTACTTGAAGACCAGACCTGACAGACAGATGTATATGTCATCAGAGAAGTTTTGACTTGTCCTGAGTGACATGTGGCCTTTAGATGAAGTCTTTAAGCAGTCCTTCCTCTCCTGATGCAGGTATGCTGATTAGCATTGTAATGCTGATCTTGCTCCCTGTCCTTCAGCCTCGCTGACCTCTCCCACTCTGCTTGGGTGGTCCCTTCCTTAATCTTTCAGGCTACAGCTGTAGACAAGACTCCTCTCTGTCGAGGATGCAGTGATTATCCAGCTACATGCTACACCCACCTGTAACACTGACTTCATTAGGGTTTCTTCAGAGCAGAGGTTTGCCCTTGGACAGCTGCACTCCTCCAGTCCTTACATTTGTCAAACTCTCTCGAGCCAAAACAAACTCTCCTCTCTGACTGCCTGCTATAGAACTGAGTATCAGCACTGGAGCTTGTGCTGCTAAGGAGAGTTTGAAGTGACAATTCTGCCTCCCTGCCAAGACAGGGCAGCTGGTGAGAAAGGAGCTGTGCTGGCAAACAGCTGAAGTAGCTGTGGAGTTCTCCTGGAAGCTCTGTTATGTTGCAGTTGAGCTGTAAGGGAAGTGTCACTGTCAGGGTGAGATGACAGTCTGCTAGCAAAGAACAGGGTGACAGAAGAGATAACCTTGGGTACCCTTGAACACAACAGTGACATGGCCTGTCTCAACTTGCTGTTGAAATCAGAGACAGACGATGTCAGGATGCTGGTGTAGTCCCTCTGCTAATGAGTTCCAGATTGCTAACTCTGATATCCTCTCCCCAAGCCCACATGCTGTGTGGAGGGAAAGGACTGAAAAATGCTGCAGCTGTTCATGATGGGAGGGGCTGGAAGCCTGCCAAGTCTGATTAGTGCATTTCCCCTCGTGGTGTTTCCCCGTAGGGTCCCACTGAAGGATCAAATGTCCAGTTCAACAAATAACTTGCTCTGTGGCTTAAGTGGCAACTGCTCTTGTGTGCAAGTGACACACTGCAGCTGCTCCGAAGCCCAGCACCAGGTGCAGCTTTCTTTGCAACTGTAAAGCTCCTTGGCCTCTTCTGCGTGGTGGAGGAAGGACATGCTGAAATGGCACGTGTGGGAAGCATGAATAAGGGTACAGTGTTTAAAGGCTTCACAGGCTCTAAGTACAGGGAATTCTACCATGTTGTGAGGCATTGGATTTCAACTGCAAACCTTTCATAACAGCAGGGTTAAAAATTAATTTGTAGGAAGAAGACTTTTCCTTGTCTGCTTAAGCTCAAAGGACAAGTGAATAGAAGCAGAGGGTTCACAGCTGCATGTTTTCTTAGACAGAAATGCAGAAAATCTTCCCACTTTTTTTGCAGAGGAGAGACTGATCTGGTTTCTATATCTTCAGAAACTGGTCCCATTCCAGTTTTGGAATGGTTCCAGTTTTTTTGTACTGCTTCCCAATGCCTTAGCTCCATGCTTGTGAGGGCCCTCCTAACTTCTGGGGATGAGACTGTAATGTAGCTCTCAGGAGTTTGTCCCTGTTGTTTCTTGCGGAAGATGTAGTTGCAACTAAGTTGAATAAATGACCATTCAAATTATTGACTGTCTCTTCCCCTGTGAAGATTCACAGTTTATATTGTCAACCTCTGATGCTTACCTGATCTTATCTATGGATTTGTACCTACACAGTACTATATACTTGAATGCTGATTTTATCAAATTTTTAGAAAATAAAATAGCGATGAACTGAGAATTCTTAAGGCTTGCAACTTGGCCAGCACTAATTTTCCTGCTGCACCTGGGATTGTTCAGATCTAATCAGGTTTGATCTGTGGCTTCAAGATCCATACAGGGTTGTGTTAGTGAATGACAAAGGTGAGACATGAGGTGAGTTTATGCTGCAGGAATGCTGGTCCCAGGCACAGTTTTTTGTGTTACTGTGATGCTTTGAGTGATGGCTTTGCCTGATGGCCTGTAAGGGTCTAGCAGTATGTCAGTCTGCTTTGTTAAATGTGTTTCTGGTCCTGCCAACGTGTCAGTAGTTTTCTGTCAGTCAGGTATTTCCTCTAAAGAAGGTACAGAAATGACCATCTTTGCATAAAGAATGAGAGGGATTTCTAAATATATCAACTTAACTCATCATAATGTTATTGGTGGAAAGGGGTAAGGTAATCTTGCTGGTGATTTTTTTTTTCTTAAACAAATGGCTTTTCTTCCAGGAAAGTGCTTCAGCTACTATCCCATGCAGCACAAATAACTGGACAGTTTCTTCTCTATACTGGAACGTATATGTTGCAGTTGATGGGTGAATATGATGAAGATGACATGTGCACACGATCCAGGCGGGAGTAGTGACCACAGCTGCACTTCTGATGTTGAATCCTTTTGCTCAAAGCCATTCTCTTGCTCAGTTCTGATTGTAACAATGTTATAGTAGGGAGATGTGCCCTAATGTGAACTAACGTTTTTTTTCTATTTGGGAGTGCTTGTAGGCAATAGTCAGGAATTGTTGGATGTTCACAGGCTCTTAACACCACCAGAAGATGGGTATCTAATGTCTGAGAGTCTGGCAAAAAGAGAGAGAGGGCAGGTTTTTGCCCCAGCAATTCAAAATGGAGAATAAATATACCTGGAAACTTGTATGCTTTGTAACCAGTGGAACATTTTTTGCACCAATCAAGACATTGTTTCTTTTCTTTTAGTTTGGTTTGTTTTTGTTTGTGTTTCGTGGCTATCTACTTGCATTCTGAACAGACTGGGCTGTAGGGTGAGGGCAAGGGGACTGTGGGGTTTGTTTGTTTGTTTTATTCCTTAACAGTGTTGGCATTAGTGTGGAACTGACATTGAGGTGAAGTGAACCTATTTACTCCTGCTGACAATGGAACTACATAGTGCAACTTCAGTCCTACTTCAGTGACTGACTCTGCTCATGAAGTCTAATTGGAGATTGTGCAACTACTAAGCAGAAGGTTAAGGTTTAGCATTACTTCCCTTAAAACAAATCAAACCTTTTCATTAAAGTTCTTTTTTTTTTTCCAAATCTTCAGGATGTTCAGTTATTACAGCTCACACAGTTGAAGAACCTGATATATTTTTTTAATGAATCTGATGTCCAGTTCTGCCTGAGCATTCAATAATCTGCCATGGTTTCATGAATATGGCTAATAAGCAACCCACAAGTTTTTTTTAGGGGTTAAAGCACCACTTCTGTAGTTTTACTGTGACAAGATGACACTGGGTGTCAAGTTGAGCTTGAGGTACATGTAAGAGATGCTGGATATTTTGCTGCCCTTGGGTTCGGGGAGACTAGCAGGACACTATCTGGTCTTGCATAACATACATGTATGCTCTAAAGGGAATATTTGTGGTATTATAAGTCCCAAGACAAACTGTATTAAAGGACAAAAAAATGTTTCCTGCAGCTTACTGAACTGTAGCTGTGCCCAGTTTTCAGTAAGCTTTTCCTCAACAGTGTGAAAAATTGGAGAACAAGTTGCCTTAGGCATCTTGTGTCAAAATGCAAACTCACGGTGAAGGAAAAAAGCCCAGTTTTGGTTGTTCACAGGTGTAGTTTTTGAGGTTTCTGTTTTGCTTGCACATGAAGAACTTTAGGAAGGCTGAAAGCTGTCAAGGGGACATCAGATGCGGGAAATGTCTCTCGTGACAGTAGGTGCCACCTAGTAAGAGAAGCTCAGGTAGAGAGAGAACAAGTGGGGCAGGGGAGGAAATCAGTGGGAGTGAAAAGGAAAAGACCACAGTGGACCCCACAGTGCTGCCATGCCTCTGAGGCAGGAATCCATTAACTGTGTGCACCAGCTGCACTGAGCTGATCTGCTGAAAGAGAAGCAGGAAGGTGGAAGAAATGAAGAACCACGGTTGATGGTATCAATTCTGACCTCTTAGCTGGGGTCTGTTCACTTCAAAGGTCTCTGATACATGGGAAAATTGCTCTTGCTTTTAGCTGTAAATCTCACCTTCATGTGCTTATTTTTGCCTTCCCACTATGAGTGTGGCTATGCCAGCTGGAGCTGCATCTTTCAAATCACTGTTGGGAGGCAAGGTAGCCTAAACCCAAAGTGCTAAAGGGACTGATGGACACAAGCTTTGGTTGGTCTCTGCCCATCTCTTAAGTAATGGTATTGCAAACACAGAGACAGCTAAGAAAATCCTTGGTGTCTTTTCCTAATTGCTGTTTTTTCCCATCTACTTCTGAGTGTTTGCTGGAGGAGGCAGAGAGCATACTGCTCCAGATAAGGGGAGGACTTGTTCTTTCCTAATTTCTCACAGGGGAGAATGCCTGGAGCTTGCAGCATTTTCAGGTGTCCTTCAGAAGAAAACAGTAAACTATTCTGGGAGTAATGAGAAAGGCTTCCATTTTGATATAACATCTTTTTGTTTTATCTGTATTTTTCTTGACAGCTCCTGCATAAATGATTGTTGCTATGTTAATTGTTGGCCAAAGTCTTTCTTTCCCTGTCAAGGAATTGCATTTAACTGACTTTACAAGGGCATGGTAATTAACTTTTTCAGCTTTTAAGGACTACTTATTTTATTAAAACAAGAACACCTCTTGAAAGCCAATTCTCTTAAATGCATCTGAATATTTATGTTGCCTATGGTGGAAGCACCAGCATTAAAAAAACTAAGCAAACAACTGGAATAGCTCATTGTTGCTCTGAGTTGCTTCTTCAACATCTGTAGTACAACAGCTTTTGCATGTCTGAACTGTGCAGATCCCAAATTCCAGCCCTCTCTAGCCAGAGGCAATTGTTACAGGACTAACACTCCATAGTTTGCAGTGGTACTCTGGGAATCTAGCAGTGATCTGAAAAGCTAATCTGCTATGAATGTACAATGTTTTTAAGCAGCTGCTCCTTCAACAGCATAGCACTTAAAACTTGAGCTGCTGAAGACCTTGTGTGCAGTAGTCTCCATCTTGGAGCAATTCCCTCTGTTCAGCTGTTTGCATTTTGAATTAAAGTAGCTCAGCTTTGATACTTCCTCGAAATTGGAGAAGTGTCCTAGAAGTTGTGTTTAAAATGGTTTCATTTCTTTTGAATCTGGATCTTTCACAGGCTTAGTATTTGGAGGTAGTATTTGTTAGTGTACCAGCTTCTTTCTGGAAATAAAGTTTTGGCTTTGAGTCAAACTGGAAGAGTTTGTCATTCTCTGAGTAGGATCCAGTTTGATTTTTTTTTTTTTTTAAACAGACTGCTTAGGAAGTACAGCTTTTACTTCAGCTGTATATCATATTCAGCAGAGAAAATGTTTGGCATTATCTACCTTTTAGAAAACTATATACAAGTGCTGTACAATATCTGGCAAGACACAGAAAAACTAAAAACACAGGCTCTTAACTACAGGAATGTGGAGAAGCAGCTAGATTTTTCCAGTTGGTATTTTTAGCTTCAGTTTTATTTCCCATAGAGTCAGTCAACCTGCACTTGTTTTTGTTGCAGACAAAGGCTGGGAGCAATGACATGCAGAAGGTGTGAAACATGTTTGCTGCCTCCTTGTTTGCACTGACCCTTTTTGCCTGTTGCTTTGCATCACTTACTAACAATGCACCAAGTCCTACTCTCTGGTTACCAAAAAAGGAATTTTCACTGAAGTAAGAGACCTTGTTGAGTCAGGCACTGCTCATGTTCTGCAAACAGAGCAAAGTTGCTTTTTTCATGACCAGAATGAAGAATCTAGTAGCTTTTGTGTGTGTGCAGTTTATCATTACTTCATTTCCTTCCTTTCATAAACCCATGAAAGTTTTCTTGCACCTTCCAATGCTTTCAGGGAAAGCCCTTCTGTCCAGGGAGAGAGGAAAAAGCAGGGTCTAAATTCCTTAGATCATTTAAAATATGCTGTAGGAAAATTATGAACCCCTTCCCTACAGAGGAGGGAAGATAAAAGTGGGAAAATTGAACTTTGAGCTGGAATTTTTTTCAGTGAAGTGGGCAGAGAGGTAGGTATTCACAGTTTTGGAAATGTTGGTAATTCTGAATTTTAACTGTGAAGATAACATCATATGATAATTCTTAACTGGCAGAAATATAATTCTAAATCATTTCAGTGTGCTTCTTCCCTGAAATCACACTTGAACTGAAGGCACAAGCTACTTAATTAAAAAAAGAAAAAAATTAAAACCAAAGTACAAAGTGTATTTTTAACTTGATGCCCCAAGGTTTATTAGAGATCTTAATGTGATTAACATGCCATTTCATTTATGTATCAGCAAGTATCCTTGTGAGGCTTAGAGTTTATCACTGCTTTCTCTACCTTGCATTGTCATATATGTGGCATAAGATATTTTTAAGTGTAATGATTGTTGTTTTGCTAAGAGAAAATATATTGTTTTCCCACTTCACAATTTTTAATCTCAGTAGTTTGGTTTTCTGTGAAAATTGAGATGGGTGAAAATGTTCAGTGATGGCAATATTTTCTGCTGTGGGGTGCCAATTTTAAGGAACATTGTTCATTAATAAATAAATTAAAGTAGTGGCTTTGGATGTTGTCTCTATTCACTTCCAGAATAACTTATTCCTGAAATAATCATGAATATTAATGAATCTATGGTCTGGCACAAACTGTTTCCAAGTGCTGGACTGTGGCGTTGAAGTAACTGGATACTATTTTGTGGCTCTGAACTCTTCACTGCTGACTCACTTTCTGGCCTCAGAGAAACTGTGCAAACTCTGTTTCCTATCATACAAAAGGTTTGCTTTCCTGCCTCTTTTACAAAAGTTGCAAAAGACTACAAAATACTGAGTACAGGAGATAGAAGGGTTCAGTGATCTCTGGTGTTCACTAAGCACTGTTAGGATCAAGGACCTCTTTGTTTTGCCTCACAAAACCTCTCTGCAGCCATTTACCTAAAGATAGAGTAGTAGACATTTGACTGCAGGGGAAAAAAATTAATTTAGTTTAGTGAAGTATCATATTTGTCTAGTTCAGGATTAACTTAAGCTTGAGGGGGGTTGGCATGCAAGTGGCATTTGTCTATTGCTCTTCTATCTAATAAGTACACCTTGTGTTTAGCTTAAGGGACAGTTTTGCAGAGCTTGACTAATGGAGCAGTCCCCCTCTTGTGAGGGAACCACGGTCTGGTTTCTTGCTGTGAGAAACCACAAAATAGAACTGTATTTGGTTTAGCAGTGGGAATTTGAGGGATGCTGTGGAGGTGGCCTCTGTCAAACAGAGCTCCTTCCATCTGGCTCTGAAACAAACCCACTATTGCCCAAAGCTGAGACCTTCAGACAAGCTGGTGGTGTCTCTGTGGAAACATGTTTAAGAAAGGGTAAAATGCTGTGCAGCAGCTGTGAGAAAACTGGAAAAAATGTGGGAGATAACCTGCAGACATCAAGGTCAGAAAAGAAGTGGGAGGAAGTGCTACACGTGCCAGACAAAGCTGTCCCTGCAGCCTGTGGAGGGACATGCTGGAGAAAACATCCACCTATGGATCCTCCCTCCCACAGCAGGTGGATATGCCTTGGAGGAAGCTGCAGCCGTGGGGAGCCCATGAAGGAGCAGCTTTTGTGGCAGGAGCTGTGGCCAGTGAGGGAGCCACGCTGGAGCAATCTGTTCCACAGGCGGTGGAAGGGAGCCAGGCTGGAGCAGACTGTATCCTGTGGGAAGGGCTCGTGGTGGAGCAGGGGAAAGGGGGAGAAGGAAGGAACAGCACAAAAGAATGGATGTGGAGTGATCATGACCCCCATTTCTCTACACTGCTTGGGGACAGGGAGAAGAGGTAGAAGTGCTGGGAATGAAGGAATGAAATTCAGCTTCAGAAGGAAGCAGAGTTTGGGGAAGGCGTTTTTGCTTTGTCTTTGTTTCTCACCCTCTTATTCTGTGTTTGTTCTAAAATTAAATTGACCTTCCCTGAGTTCTGTCTGTTTTCCTGATGTCAGTAATTGGTGAGTGATCCCCCTGTCTTTATCTTGACCCACAGACTATTTCATCTTATTTTCTCCCCGTGTCTGTTGAGGGGATGAAGTGAGACATCAACTGGTGGGTGCCTGGCAGACAGCAAAATTTAGCATACCACAAGCACAAAACACTGGAAGGAAAAATAAACAAAAACCACAAGGTGTTTGTGCTAATGGTGGCCAGTAAAATTGGAAACAAATCTTTTGGAGTGGTTTCTGAATGGCTTTTCACAGCAATGTTTGGAGGGACAAAATACAGTCATATAAGACAAAGTTAATATTTTCACTTTACTAAGCTCAGTCTTGGGCATGGTTTTTCTAAGGTCACCCATCAGTGTGAATCGTTCGTAGTAGGCCCCACTCCTAATGTGTTCCTGATTAGGAATATTTATTAATAAATAGCAATTATCACTGGAAAAAGAACTTTGAAATAGTACTGTTAGTAGTTTCATAAAACAAAACAACTAATGAAATGTAACACTAGAAATAAAGTATGTCTTGATAGACTCCAGAATCAGGATAATGCATTTTATGCAGTTCCAACATAAAAAATTGATTGACCAACAGTTTTCTAAAAAGTCTGCTTCAATAATTAGCATATACTAGGTATCTATCAGGTTGGAGGGGTTAAGTAATGTAACTGTTATAACAGGTTTTTTGTGATTGTCATACATTAAAAAAAAAAAAAAGAAAGCTTAGATCCTCAGACAACAACTCTAATTAAGAAAACAGTAGCTTAATGATGTGTGTAGTCTATTATAGACCTAGAGAAATCTCAGACATCTAAGAAGTCCTTTAAAGTCCTAAAGGTAATTTCTTATGACACATTTTTAATTACATCATGAAGTCCATAATCTTTTATGTTAAAAACACTTCTAATTACAAAGCATCTTCCCTTGCATAGGTACATAGCTTGGTTTGCTGCTGCTCTTTATTAAGGAGTGTTTTCAAATACTCTTCTCCCATCTCAAAAATCAGGAGAGAATGTTCAAGAAAACTATAAATAATTTAAGTAGAAGGACTGCTGATTTATTACTGAGCTAGACAAACTGAGATCTATGATAAACTGTTTTATTCCTGAGAAGATAAATTGTAAATTATATCATTTCAGTGATTTCTGTACAAGACGTGCTTAATGTAGGTACTCTCCCAGCTGCAGCTCTCTTGCTTTCTTGCCTACATAGGGAGGTTGCCTAGAAGGGCTGCCTTGAGCAGTTGCAGAATATTGTCCTCATTTCCACCCAAGTGATCATGCTTTCCAAATAAACCTCACTATCTTCCAGAATAACCGATGTGTTTTCAGAGATGATTGATTATTCAAAAATAAATCCATTTTACCAGAAATAAAGTATTAGGTAGCTGCTCCAAATATTCCAGTCTCCCAGAAAAGCCATTTCATCTTTGGATGGGATGATCAAGCTGGTTTTCCTCATTATTATAAGCACTTTCTGCACATCACATTAGAATCAATATTTCATCTTGATAAGAAAAGTACTGTCTCTAATAGTTCCACATTGGTGACCACTAAATTTAGCAAACAGTCCTCTCAATTCCCCCTAGTCTTAGGTGGCCCTGACATGGTACTGTGTTCAGTTTTCACAAGAGTTGTGATCAGTGAAAACAAAACAGGTTTTGTCACTTGCAGCATCAGCTATGACTAAAGGCAGTAGCAACCTAACAAATAAAAGTCACCTTTTCTCTTCTCTTCTCTCTCTCCAAGGTTGTTGAGTTTGGGGGAGAGGGTTAATTGGAGTAGGGAGGGGGTTGGTTTGTTGGTTGGTTGGTTGGTTGGTTCGTTGGTTGGTTGGTTGGCTTTGACGTTTTGGTTTTTCGTTTTCTTTCACCTGAAAAATTCCAGCTGCTACATCCTGTTCTTTTTCTCTGTGCCTGATGTCACCAGCTTCAAGCACTCAGTTCTTTCAGCTATGTTTTTATACCTTGCCCTGATGACCCCTTTACACATGAGGCCTGTTATGTTGCTTCTCTTGTGGCCTTCCATCACATATTCCACCTCTCCTCTGGCCACATTCAAATTAAAAATACTTCATGACTGAGGGGAGAAGGTGGTGGGGTGGGCATGAGAGGGTGAGCAGGTGTTTAAGAAAATATAAATTAAGAAAAAAAGAGACATTTATATTTGTCTTGCTCTAGCTGTTCATGTTAAGTCTTTTCACAGAGAAATGATCAGCCTCCTTGTTTCTGTAGCCTTTTTAGCATAACTGTCTTCCATGCTAACCAAGCTGGTGTCCTAAGACACTTCTGATTACTTAGAGCTGTGCCCTATTCCTGACAGATCCTACACGCCACATGTGACAGAGTCCTGTTCATTAACAGATGTAGGACCTCACAATGAAATAAATTTACACAACAGAGATGTATCTCTCTGCAAATCTTCCATGCTCAGGCAACAACTCTCCACACCCTCTCCACAAAGCAGTGGCATTCAATTGTGCAGCCAGTGTATATTGTAGCCCCATATCCTCCCCCATTCTGGTTCTCTGCTCAACAAACCGACCGTGAAGTGCATTATTCACCGGGCCAGCAGTGGGCTGAGTCCTGGCCCCGGGCCAGACTGACCTCTTACATTCTTAGCATTCATAAGCCTTTAGATCATGAATATGGTAATGCTGCTCAGGGCTGCAGTCCAAGGCAAGGGGTGAACACCCTCAGTACCACTGCTGCAGAGTGCTGTTCTAAGAAAAATAATGTTCAGTTCTGTCTGTGTGTGAATGTTGGCTTGCTCTCCTAATTCCCAGTAGGTAACTCTTGGAGTACCCTGCTCAGAGGGGGATGGTTCAGCTGCTTTTGTGCATTCAGTTTTAGAGCACGTTCCTTCAGTGGCTGCACCCACCCAGCCCTGACAGTGCTGAGGACTGTGCTGGTAAAAATAAGCTGGGCTTTATCCAGTCACAGCTTGTGCTGTGCTGTTTGTTCTGGGGCTTGTGGACTTGTGAGGAGTGGTGCTCTTCTCCTCACAAATGTAATCTGAGAGAATCACTTGTGGA
Organism: Phainopepla nitens; assembly: GCA_013400175.1. Lineage (NCBI taxonomy): Eukaryota > Metazoa > Chordata > Aves > Passeriformes > Bombycillidae > Phainopepla > Phainopepla nitens. The sequence goes on from VXBQ01014505.1 coordinate 399,169, forward strand.
GCAGGCTAGGAGTGGTGTGATGGTCTGGGTTGGACATGTGTGACAGATGAGTGGGGTCTGTGCTGGTGAGGGAAGGGTGGCAGCCAGGAGCCACTCACCACCTGAAAAAACAGGTGAGGAGGAAAACTATGACTCACCTGAGAAACCCAAGACCTGACTGGAGCAATTTATAGTCACTTTTAGCTGCAAACCTGCTCTTATAGAAGAAGTGTTTCCCACAGTGAGATGAATCACTTTTACCTGGAGAGCTACACATTTCATCTCAAACACACACTTTGCTTGGTAAGTGTTCAATAACTGACAGTCTAAACAGGATTCCAGCCCTTCATCTTAGAGGTCTATTGGTTTTTCCCTTTTTTCTCAGAGGATAAAACCATGAAAGGTTAAGTTTGTGCAGTAAAACCTAAACCTATCTTTCCCCACTCCCCTCCCACAGGTTGCAGTACAGATCTCTGCTGCAAGGGGTTTTACTCAAGAGTGTTAAGGAGACTGTGCTGGATGGGATAAGATGCTTTAGCAACAAAAGACAAGAAAACTTGATAAAATCCATAGATTGTTCTTGGACCTGATCTGCTTAATTCTAAATGATCTGGGGGGAAAAAAGTACTGAACTGGTAAATCTCAGTGAATGTACAAAAATCTTCAGGACAATTAATCAGGCTGTCAGGCGGATTGAGTTTCAGAAGTATTTCATGATACTAATTTGAATAAACAACACCTGATGAAATTTAATATCCATAACTGCATTACACAGGAAAAACCACCCCTGTGTTTCCAGTGATGGGATTTAATTTAGCTGTCACCACTGTCAAAAGACATCTTGGAGGTAGTGTGAACAGTTCAGTGAAGGAAAAAGCTCAGCAGCAACCAAGAGGGCAAACACAAGGCATAGTAGAAAATAAAAACCAGGAGCAGGAAGCATGCTATAACACTGCATAAAACGATGGCCATTATTTAAATACTGTTACTCCCATTTCACAGACACTGCAGTAGAGCTAGTAAAGGAGGCTGATAAGCAAGGACCATCATAGGAGTGTAGGGTGACGCTCAGACATGGGGAGATTAATTAGTCAATACTTTTCAGCTCAGAAAATTTTGGACAGATAGGCAAAATGAAGAAAAAAAAAACACTAAAACCTTCGCCTTGGACCCAGCTACAATGGTCTTCAGGAACTGGTAGTCATTGTTTCTCAAAACAGAAGAGTTATGGGGCACCAATTTCAGATGTCAGCTTTACAACAGAAAGAACTACTTCACAGAATGGAATTTAGTTGTGCATGCAAGGCAGTGCCATGGGAGACTTTGGAGGCTGAAAGTGTAACTGCGTTGAAAAGCAATTGTATAACTTCAAGGATACTTGAAATGAGCTATTAATTATGGGGTCCAGATCCTTCCTGTGGTTCAACAAAGGCTTAATCACTGACTGCCAGATGTAGAAGGGCATTTCTTTGGTGACCATTACCATGTTCTTTCCCTAGCATCCATCAAAAACTACTGTCAGAGATGGAATTCTAGATTAGACAGATCTTCCATCTAATCAAGACCAGCTGCCATCAATGCACTCATCTGGTCAAAACATGTTGGTTTTTTTTCCTGATAGTCTTCAGCACAACTTCTGGTTAAGAGACCTTTTTGTGCTTATTCTGATGTCTCCCACACTTGAAACACCAGGACTTCATTGATAATCTCTGCATCATATTTGCATCAATACAGAGCTGACTAAACTCCAAAAGCAAGCTGTCAATATCTCATTTTCCTCGTACAGCTATACCACTCACTCACCACATGATACAGATAATGGGTGGTATACATTACAGCTAAATTATGTTTTCACTCTGTCCTCCAAACAGATTGGTTCCCCAAAAATCTTTAATGTGGAGAGAGACTGGAGAGTTGAACATAGATAAATGCCTGCCCTAATTTTGTATTCCCATAGTCTTGGTTGTAGCTGTAAGGAAACACTAGCCTGGCTCCTTTACTGACTGTTGAACACAGAGTGCAGTCCTTTCTCTGGCTTTGTTTGTTTGTGTAGCTAAGTGACCGATTAGAATGGAGGTTAAAAACACAGCCACACCAAACACACATTTCTGCCTGACAAAACAGGCAGCTACATGCTTCCCTCTGCTCCAGGTGCTACAGCTATTGCATAAAAATCACTATGACCAACTGCGCAAAAAGTCCTGGATGAGTAATTGTTAGCATTGAGGCTAACCATAGGGAGAAACAAAGGGCTGAAAGAAAATACTCACTTCTAAAGGACAGAAAATATGTTACAAATCAAAAGACATTAAGTGCTGAAAAGTGCAAAAGCACCTGTACTCAAACACATGAATATGCAGGGTTGGAGTTAAAGTTTTCCATCCATGTTGTCAAATAGTGATTAAAGTGTGTGAAAATGCAGCTGGAAACTCCTTTGGAGGAGATGGTGGAATTCCTCCAGTGTCACTTGGCAGTCTCTTGGACTTTTGCACCTTAACCTATTTTGCCCTGACTTGACTTAGTGACCTTTGCTTTAACATTACAAAGGTCAGACCACATCTTGTGGGCTAAAACAAACATCAGCAGTATCTCCACTGACAGCTACAGATAGCAGCAGATGAGTGGCATTAAAACAACCCCCTGAGTACTGTGCTTGAGCATAGGGGCAATTTGTGAGACCACAGGTGCCACAGCAACAAGTTTAACTGGTGGGGGGTGGCAAAGCAAGAAACTGTTTGAGAACCATATGAAATATAATGGATTTTCCGGGCAGAATGCAAGCTCTAAAACATCTGAGCTAAATGTCTGGTGTTTGTCTTAATAGACCATACGCTTCTGTGTGTGTGTGTCTTGCTGTCTCACTTCCCCTTTTAAATGTTTTTGTTGGGTTCTTGAGCTGTTTCTAGACTCATCTGCAGCTGCAGTGTCTCTGTAACTCATGTGCTTCTTGCAGATTTTGTCACAAGAGGCTGATGGAAAAAGAGGTAGTGGTGGAGATACACAGGTACACACTTGAGCAGGAGCATGACTTCCCATGCTTGGTCTTCTCAGGAAGCCAGGCAAAGTCAAACAAAACAAACAAAAAAGAAACCAAAACCAAATTATTTTAAGATTTTTTTTTCCTTTCTTAACCTGCATGAAACCATTAAACTCTTCAGACTAAAGAAAGACAGGAACTAGACTGACCTTTGGACCTTCCTCCTAAAGGTTGCCAGGGGCTTACTATCATTTACTAGCCTGCTACAAGCTGTCAGAGTAAATCCACCATGTGGATTATATTTATTGCTTTGGTATTTAATGTAGGTGCTAACAAGCTTTATAAAACTGGATAGACACTTGCTGATATTCTTAAATATCAAAATGCAGGAAAATTATCATTCTGAAAAAAGAAAACAGTAGCTTACCTGATAAATGTTCTCTTATGGCATGAATTTCTCTCCAGTCTTTAAAAACTTCAGTAAATAGAAATAGTCTTAGCAACAACCCTGATATAAACACAAATGTGTTTCCTGAAAAGCAGGAAGCAGCTTAACAATTATATCATATGACTAGCTAAATACAGAAGAACTTTGCTGTTTTTTTCCAGGGCATTAAAGCAAATTTCCATGTGACTTTGTGGGATATGACTGCTGCTTGAGCTGCTATTACTGGAAAATCCTTTTACTCTGCAGCATGGGCACTTCACACATTTTGTCCTGCCTTGTGAAATTCATCATCTTGTAGGAATCCATTTCTATTCTGTGCACGAGCAATGAGAACATGTGCAAACCTGAAGGCAGAACACTGAATGCTCTACAACCCCCCATGGCCCCATCCTGTGAACGTGTGCAGCTGTTTCAAAGCAGCTGGATCTCACACAAGATCAGTGTATTTAATTTGCTGCTGCTGTCTGACCCCTTGTCAGTTCTGACCAACAGGAATAAAGAATCACATCACACTGAAGCCCGTCACATTGGAGCACCAAAGAGTCGTCCAGAGGAAATAGTAAACTGTCTTGGGTTTTTACCAGCTAGAAATGTCAGACTAATCCAGATATGGCCTAGCAGCCAGATCTTCCTTAATTCATATCCTCTCTATCATAAAGGGTCACGCCATTCCCTAAAATGCAAGTTTGGACCTCTTCTAGTATTTAGTCTTTTGCTTTCACACTTGGGAGAAAGAGTTACCTTGAGAATGTAAACTGATTGTTCAAAAGGCTGGCTGGAGCATGAATCTGCATACTTGAGCTGTGGTTTGGAGCTATTGTAACATTTTACTAATTTTTCAGGTTAAATGTATTAATTCTTTTTAACAGCAGAAATGAAGTTAAAATTGCAAAAGGAAATAAATAAGGCACAAGAATGAAGGGAGTAAATCTGCAAATGAAATCTTAAAAAATTATTCTATTTTGTGCATGGTGGGAAAAAAAAGCTATACTCTAAGTATTAAATTAACCTATGGAGTGAATAGGAAATTTAAAAAAAAAAGACTATGAGTTATGAAGGTTAGAGGTCAATATATATTATAGGTATGTGAGAAGGAGGTATCTGAGAGAGCCAAATAAAACAAGTGAGAATCCACTGTACAGAATTTACAGTGTGTTTCTATATTAATCTAAATATAGAATGAATCTCACGGACTCAGTCAGATGAAGCACCCAGGGAGAAATTTAGATGCCTTAAATTTCCAAGAGGTGCTTAGTGGGGTTTTAAAATACAGCCATAAGTAATCCCTAACAGTTAAGTACATAGGAGGATTTTGAAACACCTAAGTACCTTTAAAACCCCAGACCAAGTCTGTGGAGACTTAAGAAGAATATGCAGGCTTCTATGGATATAGGTTATAATGGCACCTTCACCTCCTAAATCAGCTGAACAATTAAGTAAACACAAGCATGGATGAAAAGGATTTGAAGGTTCATCTACATTCAGTGACCAACAAAAGTGTCTTCTTTCAGATTACCAGCAGTAAAACATGGAGAAGCTGCAAGTTGATTCAGGTCTGACTGAAAATACGTAACTCTAAAATTTATACATGCAAATTCGTTGGGTAAGCTGTTGCTCACCTCTATTAAACACTCAGCTCTACAGCCTTCTACCTACCTCAGTGGGTTACTTTGTATGTGTGGGAAACTGGCTGAAGTTTTGGCCTCTAAATGTTGACCAAATGCTGCTCACAAACAGTAGACAAACCTTTGAAAGATTACAGATGTTGGCAGTGCAACCTATAAAGCTCTTCATAAGGCATGTGGACTAAAGGCTCTACTACAATACATTCTCCTTGCCTTTTTTTTCCCCTTACTGCCTACCTATGACCATTTCTTCCCTCTTAATTTTATTCTTAAAATATTATTTGATTCAGATGGTCAGATGGGTTTGACCTACTGCTGGGTTGTGTGATTCAAGGCTTATCTCCACAAATGGAAAGGAGCACAAAGGAACAGAGGCAGGTGGAGAAATCCAATAGCATACCCAGAGAAAAGGAGCCTCTGACCTGGCTCCTCTCAGTGAGGGTTCAGCCTGGGATCTGGTGTGACACCCATCACCACCAGTCAGTAGGAGAGGCTCCATGGATCACTGTATAGAGGGGAGTTGGGAATCTCTAGGAGTTGCCCTTGGGGGTTGGGAATCTCTAGGGGATGGAGGGAAAGAACATCTTTGGGATTGTACAAGCCAACTTTTGAGATGTTTAGAGGAGGAATCAAAGGCAGGGGTACGAGGGGATAAAGATGGATTGATATAGAAGAATAAAAGGATATGGGACTAAATGACCTGATTGAGTGTAAACAAGTTGTTGGTGAGTATGCTTGTCTGGCTACACCTTGCACCTGATCATGTCAGTCTGTCTTGTCTTAGTAAACTGTATTTATTTTTTTTTTTTTTTGGGGAGGTGAGAGTGGCATCTATATTCCATGTGTATATATGTGTATGGTGGCCTGAGTGCCATCAATTACAGGTGGGGGCCACAAGTTGTGGGGGCCACAAGTCACAGGGTCCTGTGTCTTAGATGCTGCAGCTGGAGAGACAAGAACACAGACTTTTTGTGAATCTGCATGTCCATGTGTGGTCACTAGCAAACAGCAAGCCAGGGCAGGTGGAAGTCAAGTTTTGGAGCAGCCATGGGCCCAGGAAAGAAAGTGAAGAGACCGGAGGATCTTTGAGCTGGCTGCTGGAGAGACAAGGGGTTCTAAGTCACCTGCTGAGAAGACTGTGGTGAGATCAGCTCCTGGTAAGGCCACAACTCTGGACTAGCTACCAGAGAAACTTGTTTGCCTGTTTGTATCTCTCTGTGAGGCAACTGGGGATCCAGAGGTCAGCTACTGAACAGGCTGAGTGTTCTAAAGCCAGCACTGGACAAGGGAGTCATAGTTCTGATCTGATTACCAGCAACTAGAGTGGAACTGCAGGTCTTTGGGATAACATTTGCACTTGCCAGCAACTGGAAAGGGTTGGAATTCGGGTGTTAACAACAGAGTAAGATTAGTGTCTCAGACCAGCTATAGACGGACTCATATTGTATAGATGTATGCAAATACATATTTATTTTCCATTAATGGGCTTCTGTCCTGATCAGCCAGAGAGGGGAACAGGATGAAGCCCTTAATACTGTTTGTTTTTGTGTGAGTGCTGTGTTTTCTGCCTGGATTAGGCAGCATGGCCAGCCATGTCTATATCTGTATGTGTGTGAGCCTACTGGGAACACCCACGTCCAGCCTTACCACTACCTGGATTTGGGAACCTACTGACTTTTAAAAACTGTCAGGCCAGCAACAGGTGAGAGGATGGCAAGTGTGAACAGTAAACAGGAGGATTTGCAAAGTGTGGGGAAAGCCAGGCCTGGAAGGCATAGTCAAGGACATATAGATTCAGGCATTGTCCAAGAAACCTCACTAATCAGACTGTTGAATAATGACTTGTCCATGGATCTCTTCCAAAAATACAGATCACACACAGAAGGACACTTATTTTGAGTCCTTTGGCAGAGAAAAAGGCACATAGCATCCAGTCCTCTGCTAAAGGCTGCTTGCAAGGCAGACATGCTGATCCTGATCCTCCAGTGGCTTCCCTGATGTCAGAAAGAGAATTGACTCACCCTAGTATGATGCATGTGGGCTACTTGGAGGTCATTTGCAAGATGCTACAAGCCCTGCCTAAAAGCATTTATGGAAAGGCAAGGCTGGAGTTGAGAACACAGAGTTGAGCTGATATCATTCAGATCACAGCAACATAAGGGCAGATAGGCAGGAGGTGGCCTACCAAAACATGGATTTTGGTTATTGGAGGTTATAAATTGATTGTTGGGGGCTACTTTGACTGTGTTCAAGCTGTAGAGAGCACTCAAGATTGTTCTTCAGAAAATCTCCAGCCGCCTTTCAACAAGTGGATAAGGAGGTTCTGTAACTCTGACCTCAGGGCTGCTCTTGCACAACAGCAGAGACTGGGTCGGGCAGCACAGATGGGCATGGACAGATGAATGTCTCCCACCAGGGCTAAATACTGGAATAGGTTATATACACAATGGTATCCCATGGAAGAGTCATGCTGGCATGACAGCAGGCACCCTCTTCTTGGCAAACTGTGCAGCAGCTACCCAAAGGGGTCATAAAATAGATTCAGCAGCTGTGGGAAGTGGCTTCCTCTCTGGAGAGGAAAAAAAATCTCCTTTTTCATTAAAAATCAAGCCATGGTTTCAAACCATGCCTATCCCAGGGCATGCTCTGTATTGTTGCTCCACATACTGCTTGACATCCCAGCTACAATTTTCAGGCAGCAACAAAAGAAAACACAAAAACCAAACAAGAAACAAACAAGAACCAAAACAAAACCAAAAAAACAACCAAACAAAAACAAAAACAAAATAACCCCAGCCAACCAACCAAACAAAAAACCACACACAAACACACACACACACACACACACACAAAAACCCTCCAAAAAACAAAACCAGAAAACCCATCAGGAAAGAGCTGTGCAAAGATGGCAAGGCACAGAGAAGGGCTACCCATTCTTTTGGATGCTCCCCCTTCACAGAATGACAGAACCACAGGATCAGTTAGGTTAGAAAAGACCTCTGAGATCATCGAATCTAACCCATGTCTGAACACTACCACGTCACCTAGACCATGGCACTAAGTGCTACATTCAGTCTTCTCTTCAACACTGCCTCCCTGGGCAGCTTGTCCCAATATCTCATCACTCCTTCGGTGAAGAAATTCTGCCTGGAAAGAACTGTGCGGCAAAGGCTGCGATGTGCGCGCCCGTCGGGGCAGGGGGACATGGAACAGGAGACGGAGAAGGCGACGATGTCCGGCCGCCGCACGGGGGTGAAGATGCCGCAGCCGCGTCTGCTGAGCTGGGTTCGGGGTGAGCAGCAGACCACGGACGAGAGCTGCCGCTGGGGCAGGAGGACCCCCGAGGGGGACCCCCTCTGCCGTGGGGGACAATGCGAGGGCTGGCGTCGCACGGCGGGCCGAGGGCGGTGCCGGGCGGGGGCGGCCGCTGGGCGAGCGGCGGGGGGTGCGGGGGCCATAAAGCACCGCCCGGCGGGAGGGCGCCGCGCACAGCCGGGCTGGGCGGCGGGACAGCGGGCGCACGGCGGGGCGGGCGGGGCGCAG
>VXBQ01014505.1:408045-444083 GCA_013400175.1 Phainopepla nitens
AGCTGCCGCGGGACCGCCGCCGCCCCCGGCCCGGGCGCTGGGCAGGGCCCCCCCCCGCTCCGCAGGGAAGTCCCCAGCCCACTTCTCGCTTTTCCTCCCTTAGTTTTGGGAAGTGATAAGCGATGAGCATGGCATTGACCCAGCCGGAGGCTATGTCGGTGACTCAGCGCTGCAGCTGGAGAGGATCAATGTCTACTATAATGAATCATCTTGTAAGTGTGGGACGGGGAGGGATGTGGGACAGGGGACTCCGTGGGAAGGGGCGCAGGAATCAGAAGACGACGGGCTCATAAAGCCATATTGCACTTCTGGCCATGCTCCAGACATGCCACCAGCCCCCCCCCCCCCCTTCCCCAAAGCTGTGACCAGCTCAACAGAAAATATTATCTACTTTCTTACAAAGTATTAAGATGGCTGGGTGCTGTCTCCCCAGACACAGAGGCACAAGGGGCTGTCCTTAGGGTCTGAACGTGGAGGCTTGTTTATTAGTTAACATTACGGTAGGCATTTGCTCTTCAAATGTGTGATTACTTCACAGTTGCATTTCTTCAATTGCTCCAAATTAAACTGTTGGTTATATGAGCCCGCATCTGTAGTACTCTCTCTTTAATTTTCATGAATGAGAGGGTTGGGCCACAGGTAATAAGGACTGTTTCATTAATAAGATGCCAAAAGGCATCCAAGTCTTCAGAGTCCTCTGCTGTTGAAAGGTGTTAACAGTGTAAAATGTGGCTCTGGAGTCCTTTGACTGTGGACGTGAACTTGCAAGTGTGAATGTTTCATCTTCTGCCCAGCTGGGGTCAATTCATATTATTTACCTGAACAAATTCAATTTGACACAGATTGTTTATTTTGTGGTAGATATGCTGACTACTACTGTTTGCTATGTAACCAAGTAGCTCTTTCAGTGGAGCAGAATCTTTCAAGCATAAAAGCTTGTGGAGGTGTGTTAGGATAACTTGAACATAAGCACTTCACTCACCCTGATATTCACAGAAAAGACTACCTACTTTCTTAAAAAGAACAAGTAAACATTTTTTTCTAATCAGAAACTCCCTAATATCTCTTGCTAATAAAGAGCTTACAAAATGCAAAATCTATAAAGCCCAAATGATGTCAGGTCTGTTTTCCAAGCTGAATTGATTTATTCTTATGGAGGTGGGTTTTTCACCACCATGACTTTCTGTATAGGAAGTACTCATATATGTATGAACTGTATAGTAGACTAACAATATGAGACATAATATATTTGTGTATTAAAAGCTATAACTGTGCTAGCTTCTTTCTGAACATTAAGGGCATGCTTGCTTTTTGTTGTAGCCCACAAATTTGTACCAAGAGCAGTCTTACTGGACTTGGAGCCGGGAACCATGGATAGTGTGCGCTCTGGTCTTTTTGGTCAGCTCTTCCGGCCCGATAATTTCATCTTTGGTATGTGGAGGTTTCTTTTTTTAAAAAAACAGAGCTCTACAACAGCTGTTTGATTATGGTCAAAAAGCATTCAATCTCCCTGTTCCGAAGTGATCCTACTGAGAAATGCTAATAGCTAACAATGGAATTGCAATTATCTGTAAGCCAGTCAAAACATCCTGTTAACTGAAAAAGGCATTCTTCTCTTTATCATTCCTTCGTCAGCAAACTGCTTGAAGTTTCCTATGGTATTCAGATAAAGTACATTTGCTTTCTACATATATGACCTCCAGAGAAATCCTGAGGCCAGTTCTTCACAACAAAATGCACAGAAATTCTGCAGGAAATGGAGGAGGGAGGGAAATGCTCAACCACAAGCCAACCAGACTACTCTTCACTTAAATTCACATTAAATGCTTGAGTATGGAATTGTTTTTATGCTGTGTAATTAAACTTTTTCAGTAGATCCTTGCAATATAGTAACAGTGGAAGAAGATCATCTGTAATATGGAAAACACATATGTAGCCAGTTACTGGTTTGGTTTCTGGCATAATGAGGAACAGTCTGAAAGTATGTGGAGACATTCTGGTTTTGCAGTGTTCTTGCAGAGGACTGTTTTTACTTTTACTGCTTTTCTTTGGACTTCTGTAGTGTTTTGCATCTAAGCTTAAAAATGCGCATTACCTCTTCAGAGCCTCCTTATGAAGTACAGAAGCATTATCAGTCCCTTTGCACTAAAGGAGAAACAGCATGTGGAAGTTAAGTGAGCCACTTGCTGAAACAGGAAGTCTGTATGAAATCTGCCATGAGAACTTCCATGTCCTTTTGGTTTCCAAGTCTGCACTAGCCACAAACACATTTCCCCCCGACAAGGCAAGCTTAGGTTGGAACTCAGTTTGGTATGTTGTGTTAACATAAGGAAGGAGCAATGCCAGGGACAGACAGAGGAAAGATAAACATAATTTGGATGGTATAAAACAAACTTAAGTCTGGGTTGTTGGGTTGGAGAGGGGAGTAAAAAAGCCATACAGAGTTCCTTTAAGTCTTTGACTTAAAACTTTTATGCTGTCCACGTTGTTCTCCTGTAAACTCTATAGCAGTGATGTTAAGGGTCTCTTCCAAAGGAGCTGTAAGTTAAATAACTTAAGGAGTAAGCTTAGGGAGAAAAGCCACAGACATAGGCAGCTTTACAAATTCTGTATTCAAGTTTTTCCTTTCATTCCCTTTCGCCTGCATGAATCACACAAGCCCTCTGAAAGTGAATTCATCTGACCTATGGAAATACCTGAACTGGAGCTTTACAGTTTGGCACACCACCAGTAAAACCAGAGCAAAATCAATTCAGAATGTCTTCAACAATAGTCCAGTTTGCTGCACTCCCTTCCTGCCAAGATAACAATGAACCAACAGCATGTGATCGACTCGTATCTGACAGAGGCCCCTGCCAGCATCAGGCACTGTCCTCCCAACCTGCTGAATAATGTAGAATGGCTGAGCGCTGAAGTAATGATCTTCTGTGTCAAAAGCCAACAAAGCATTTTGTTTTCTCTTTTAACAATCTGGCCTGGGCCCACAAAGGATTTTGTGGCAGAAGCTGGCAGTCCCATACTTGCTGTACCCCAGGCTGTATGGGCTCATTCTGATGGGGATGTTTTCCACCTCTGCTTGTATAAACTTGCGTGTGCCCACGTCTCCAAAGCAAGTAACCATGGACCACCAATGAGGATTTCATGCAGGTGCATTGAATACATGGTCACTCCAGATACGGGAATTTTACATCAAACCAGCAAGATATTTGAGATGGACACAAAATAATCCTTATACTTAAGTGCCTGTGTTGATAAGGTAGTAACTTAAAAGGTGAAGAACTGCAGGTGGAATGATCTTGCTGTATGAGAGCAGTAGGCCTCCTGGCCCTCTGACAGCACACAGTTGCCCACCAGGAGCTGCTGTGAACTCTGATGTGTCTCCTCCCGTTAATCAGTTTTTATTGGTACATTTATGCATTTCTCGTTCTTTTCTTGTGTACACCCTTGCCAGATTTGCTACAGAGATACCACTCCAATTTAATTTGTATGAACTGATGGACTCAACCACAAAATAGGTGTCTGGCAGTCAAAGGCAAGTTCTGCAGCAGGGCTGGTCACACCGGGTTTCTAAGTGTTAATGTGCAAGCTACTGAGTTCTTTTACCAGGTTTGTCTTACATTTTGAGCAGTGAAGAGAGCAGAGGAGTGAACGAAGATTGTAGGAAACAAGTTTTAGGGATTATAAAATAAATTGACTGTTAGACAGATGGCTTCTCTGCATATGCAGCTCAACCTGAACGTGTGTGATAACCGTAGAGCGTGTCGGTGGAATAAAAAGTGATAGAAGAATCTGGAGGTGCCAGGAGTCCACATAAGTTGTGGGATTGCCTCACATAGGCTTCTTTAGACCCTGGCAAATGACAGACACAGGATGCTGGAGATGGGCTTCCAGGATTGACAAAGGATTTGCTAGATCCTGAGTTTTGTGGGCACAGGCTCATTTTCCACCTAGACAGTTTAGTCCTGGTGAAATTTAGTCATTTCTGTGTGTTTGCCTTAGATTTTCAGAGGTCAGGTAGGTAAGCAGGCATCTGATAAGTGGAGAGCATCCAGTAGAGTTTCACAGGATCGTGATGATGATTTCCAGGTTTATGGCAGCCTTGTCAGGGCCATGGCACCTCCAGACTGTATGGTCATGGGGTAAGAAGTCTGGAGCTTCCAGGGCATGTTTCCATGCTCTGTGCTGTGGTAGTCTTACAGTGCTGTAGAGCCAGTGGTTCTGGAAGTACAAGATAACTGGGTGTAGAAGCAGGAAATCTGCAGTGGAAACACTGGAGACCCTCAGCACATGGCTGACCAGTGGATGGAGTGTAGTGTTGCCACAGGAGCAGCTGATAGTTGTCCTAAAATCAGAATTTACCTCCATTAAGAGATAAATGCCTTCTGCATTTTGGAGTGATGTCTGCTTGTTTGTGTGCATCCTGATGTGCTTCCCTATCCGTAGTAGGGCATCTGCTCAAGAGGACTGCAGGTGCTTACAAACATATTTAATTCTGGAAGGATATTACTTTGTGCTTTGCCCAGCTGGCCAGGAAGTGTTGAGCTCCCTAGGCTCAAAGAAAGAAAAATATAACAACATACAGAACAATGCATTAACTAATCAAATACACCATGAGGAAACCAAGCATTTATGCAGTGGAAAAAAAGTGCACAGGATTTCAGAAGTGTCCCAGCCAGCAGTTTCCCTGATTCATATGTGTGGCACCAGCATGGTGCTGTGGGAATCGAAATGAGACATGGTAATAGGAAAGAAGGGGAAAGTGTTGGGGAACAGCACAGAATTTCCTAGCTCTATACTAAATTCTGAAACTATTGCTCTGTCTGAATACCACTCCCAGGAGTACCCTAAGTGAGTTCAGTGGCACAATGTGTGTGTATGGTAGTCACTGTGAGGAACTGGAGTACTAAAAAACTGATTCCCCAATTTAATCCTCCCCATTATTTAAGCAATAACAAAATAGTGAGAATAGCAAATGATCCACACTGTTTATCTTAATGAACTGAGTGGAAAATAAAATGAGAAGGGAAGCCTTTGGAAGAAAAGAATGGACTCATCACTTTTCTGAAATATCAGTAATCCAGTTCTGCAAGTCATTTTGTGTATCCTGAAGAATAGTGAGTTTTTAGGGAAATCAGTAAAACCTAAAAGGCACTTAACTTCTAAGTTTTTGAAATAATGTCCCTGAAGCTTCTGTTGATCACTGTTTTCATTCAGGCTAAGTAGCCTGAATTTAAAAAGCTATAGTTCCTGATATAACAAGTTAAATAGGATTTTGATGCCCAGCTTTATTCTTGAATGACAATGTTTTCTCTTTGACTCATCAGAAGAGTCCAAGAACTTCTCATCTTCACTGAGATATGTGTATCTGTGATTTAGTTTTGCATGCATCATGGTCCTTACAGACAGAAAGCATTTAAATATTAAACAGTCATCTTGTGTTTACAGAATCATCAGAACTGGGAGTGTGAAAGTTTTCAAAACAAGGAGTTAAGGCCATCTTTGCATTTATGGACGGTAAAATGACAAAAAAAACCACCAAACTCAAAGAAACACCCAAAGGCATTAATGAAAACTGCCAGAGACTATATAAAAAGTTTATGTTGATACTTCCAGAGATATTTATAGGCAAAACTGAAGAGCACAGTTACCTACCTGACAGATTTATAGGAGCTTTTGTTACAGTTGTGAATCCATTTAGCGTGCAAATATCAAACCTTGCCAATAATTTTGTATATTTTTTTTCCCTGTTGTATCTTATTGTAGGACAAACTGGTGCAGGAAACAACTGGGCTAAAGGACACTATACAGAAGGGGCAGAGCTGGTTGACTCTGTGCTTGACGTAGTAAGAAAAGAGAGCGAACACTGCGATTGCTTGCAAGGATTTCAGCTCACTCACTCCCTGGGAGGAGGGACAGGGTCTGGCATGGGAACCCTGCTCATCAGCAAGATCCGAGAGGAATATCCAGACAGGATAATGAATACCTTCAGTGTCATGCCTTCTCCTAAGGTTTCTGACACAGTGGTGGAGCCATACAACGCTACGCTTTCGGTCCACCAGCTGGTTGAAAACACGGATGAAACCTACTGCATCGACAATGAAGCTCTGTATGACATCTGCTTCCGCACCCTGAAGCTCACCACTCCCACTTACGGTGATTTGAACCACTTGGTCTCGGCCACCATGAGCGGGGTGACCACGTCCCTGCGTTTTCCAGGCCAGCTCAACGCTGACCTCCGGAAGCTGGCGGTGAATATGGTCCCCTTCCCGCGCCTCCACTTCTTCATGCCCGGCTTTGCCCCTCTGACGGCGCGAGGCAGCCAGCAGTACCGAGCGCTCACGGTCCCCGAGCTCACCCAGCAGATGTTCGATGCCAAAAACATGATGGCAGCCTGCGACCCGAGGCACGGCCGGTACTTGACGGTGGCCACCGTCTTCCGCGGCCCCATGTCCATGAAGGAGGTTGACGAGCAGATGTTGGCCATCCAGAACAAGAACAGCAGCTACTTCGTGGAGTGGATCCCGAACAACGTCAAGGTGGCGGTGTGTGACATACCTCCCCGTGGCCTCAAGATGGCCTCCACCTTCATTGGCAACAGCACCGCTATCCAGGAGCTCTTCAAGAGGATCTCGGAGCAGTTTTCCGCCATGTTCAGGAGAAAGGCCTTCCTCCACTGGTTCACGGGAGAGGGAATGGATGAAATGGAATTTACAGAAGCAGAGAGCAACATGAATGACCTGGTTTCAGAGTATCAGCAATACCAAGAAGCAACAGCAAATGATGGAGAGGAAGCGTTTGAAGATGATGAAGAAGAGATCAATGAATAAAAAAGTTGGGGCGAGATTTTTCCAGGCCAAATTCTCAAATCTGGATTTCTGATAATTAGGCTTGTAAATCCATACTTATGTTCAAAAAATAATAACAAAGGGAGCATGAATTTCAGATGTTAGAAGTGCTCTTCAGAGTCCATTTGGATCACTGAGGACATTCAGCATTTCTGGAAATCGGGCCATTTCTATTCATGAGACAAATGTAAGGCATTCAGTTAAGACTTTGGCCTAAGAGTCTGAATGTGGAGGTTGCTAGTTTGGGATCTTGTTTCTTCAGGGTTGTTATCCCTAAAGCTATAGAAGAGAAGATATAAAATAGGCATGAAAATCTACAAATTAGAGCTGCACTGTTTTCATCGAATTACGAGTAAGAAAATCTTGTGAGCTTTTAAGTATTCTGAACCAAATGTACAACACTGAACTGCCAGAAACAAAATCTATTCATAATAAAAGAAGAAGTTTTTAGATATTCTGTACAGTAACTGTTAACGGTGATATTTGATTCCAGTCCTCTAAAAATAAAATAAAAATTAATAGTACCCTCTCAAGCAGAAGTGTTCTGGGCAGTCAATGCTACATAAATATCCAGTGAGTTGCAGGCTGGAGGCTGGATTTGTGTGATGTGACTTCATCACTTGTTGCTGCTGAATACTCACAGATGGTGTATATGAAATCCCTTCATTTGTGATGTGTTCATCATGAATCCCTGGGGTTTAAAGTGGCACCCCAATATCTTACTGGTTTTCCTGGCTGTTCCCTTCCAGCAGCTGATGCTATTCCTAACTCTATTTCACCCCCAGCCCATGTAGCTGAAATCCAGATATTCCATAGACCATGGTGGGACAGGGGACATAGGCTATGTGCCAACAGGTCTCACTGCCTGGGTTTGTAAGTTCACACCTACAGATGCTGTAGCTACCAGGATAGGTTAAAACTGTAGCTGCACTTGCTACCAAGACAGGTTAAAACAACTGGGCAAGTAAAGGTTAAAGTACAAGAGCATTTATCCACAATACTCAGAACAGTTGGCAAAATGAAAGATGAACAACAGGTTTATCTGCCCCAACTGAAGCCAAGCCAGAAAGGTCTCTGCCTAAGCCAGCTGACAGAGTGACTGCTGGGCATTTGCTCTCTGTGCATGCTTTATGTTTCTGCTCATATCAGTTAAACAGCCCTTCTCCATTAGAGAACACTCTGTCTACTTAGAGTCTTATTTAGGCCAGTTCCTAGGCAACAAAGCAAGCAAACAAAGGAGAAAACCTCTGGAAATCCAAACTTTAAATGTTTCAAGAACTCTTGCTTTTTCTTCTTGCTTTCAGAAGCACTTTCCAAGCAAAAGTGTTGCTCAATACTTAAAAGGGCATTTTACAAACATAGTGAAATTTCCATAGGTCTGCTTCTCCTGACAAGATGATGCTTTGCTAGTTTAGGATCCAGGGAATGAGATACTTTAGGAAGTATATAAACCAGGCAACTGTTAACCTCAAGCTGTCTGCCCAATGCTTTTCCACACAGAAATGGAACTAAACTAGCTTTAATCAAGTACAAGTTTTTCACAGAACGTGACTTCAGAGGTTGAGACCGTTGCTGGAACACGCCAACCAGACTGGCTTTGGCACAGAGGCAGAGCTTGGGAGGCCCTGGCTGTTTGTCTTTAGAAGGATCATAGAGGAGTCAGCAAATTCACGGGGCCACGTTCTTTGCTATGTCTAGTGGTGCCTAAAGGATTTATGAATAGCCATAGAGCACCCTCAAATAGGCATTTTGTAAATGTGAGATGTGGCTATGAATTAATTACAGTATGAGATAAAGTTATAACACAGTATACATTGAGGAGAAATTACTGTGCAGGACAATACAAAGCAAAATCCATCGGGAGTAAAGCCACTGAACTTCAAGGTGAGGTTGATTCTTTGTAAATGGGTTGACTATTTGCTTTGAAAGGGAGGAAGATGACTTACAGGCTCAGAGCCTGCCATCATACAGCTGTGGCACAGGCTGCCAATTAAAGCACTAGCATAGTTTCTGCTGAATTAAATGGAATTAACTATCTTGTTGTGTGTGAAACTGCATTTTGTTGTAACATATTTCATAACTAGGTCCAAGTCATAAATTTTCGTATTACTGTGGAAAAAAAAAAAAAGTTAATACTTTAAAAATGCCAGAAATCTTGGCATTGCTAAATAATGGAGTTATTCACTTGGTGAACCAGCCTGTCCCTTATTGCATTTCATACACTTGACTCAAAATGCAGAATGCAGACTCTGAGGCTGTGGAATTCAGACCTCACAATGATCCTGCTTTGACTCACCCATTCTTGCACATGTGTTTACTTGCAACTGTTTGATGTGAATTTCTAGAATGTGTGGAGGTGGAAGAGGCAAACTAATGTTCTCTTTAGAAAAAAGAGACAGCTCTTCCATCTGATCCTAGGGGGAAAAAGCCCCTCCCACCACAATGACCCCAGGAGCCTGCAGTAGGAGGTCCATCAGAGGACCAGCTTGTGCGTAAGCAGAAACAGAGCCACGGGAAGCACAAACATTTCCTGTTTCTCTTCAGTCAACCAACTCTAATGATCTTCCTTTCCTGAGATACAACTGAAAATTGTTTAGTAGCACAGTTAGTGAGCAATTCCTTCAGTTGCACTTCCTTTCAAATAACTTCCTGCCTTTTTCTTGGAAGCTTCTCTCTTATTTTGCAATCTCCAGGCTGAGTCCCACCTGGCTTGGTTACTCTTTTTCTCAAATTCCTCACCTGTGTGGTTTTTATTTCCCCTCTAATTTTTTAGCCTAGTCTCTGGCACACCTTTTAGTTCTGTGCTCGGCCCACCATGTTTTTCTCTTTTTTTAACTGCTTTGCACCTGGCCACAGAGCAGTATCTAGCAGCAGGCTACCAGGACAAGCCAGAATACTGATATTTCAGAAGTGCAGCTCCCACTGCTCGGACACAAACACACGTGTCAGTGCTAGGCTGAGGAGAAAATACAGCAACCTACACCACTGACACCACCTGCAAAGTGGGAGTGGGCGAGCTGTTGCCTGGGAAGAGGGTGTGGCATCAGGAGAGAAACTGGAATCTAACTCCATGGGTCAGCTCCTCTGCAAAGCCGCTCTGGTCAAAGCCAGCAAGGAATGGGGCAGGCCCTCAGCTCACAGTCAGGAGAGTCCTTGCACAGGCTGCCTTCACCAAACCACCTCAGGCTCTTTCAGAAATTCTCTGCATCCCACAATTACAGCTCAGATTATGCTCTCCGTTCCTTCTCTTGCAGTTGTACCCCTTAGGAAAATGTGGTCACCCCTTGGGAAGAGTCAGGTTGGGAAGGAGGGTCTAGACCTGCTCCTTCTCCCAGCTTTGGGGAGGCACAGGGAATTCAACAGCTCCCTTGGTGCTGCACAAGCCTCTGGTAGCTGAAGCAGCACTGCTCAGTGTGCTTGGAACAAAAAATAATCCAGTATGATGGGCAGCCACAGCACAGACTAAACTTGAGTTTTTTGATTTATGTTCAACCACCTGGCATCTTAAATTTGGGAGTGGAAGGAGGCTAGCCTCTTCAAAGAAACAGGTTGGGTGAACAGCTTTTTTTGGTTGTTTTTCCGTAGCTTTGTTTCCAAAATCCCGACGTTGTCAAATTGTGCCATTTTTGGCACAAAAGATTAAGACCTGCTAATGTAAGGCTAAGCATGCAAGTAAATGCACTAAAACAGAGGCAAAGGTAAAGGAGAGGTAAGGCCATTTCCATACACTTATTGATTGCATGCTGCAACTGAACAAGACTGGATTTTAACAGTAGACACAAACAGGGAGTAAGAGAAGTCATCTCCTGAAGATGATTCTTTCAGTCTGATAATGCCATTGTGAAGAGTCAGGTCAAGGGTTTTGGGGGTTGGGTGGTTGATTGCTGAGTTTTCTGTTGGTTTTATTTAGCAAGGAATGAAGAAATGCAGAACCCTGACCTTTACTGTATAAGCACAGCAAGTCCTCAGCAGTGGCTACAAACTGAATATCCCAGAAAAAGAAGTGTTCAGCTAGAGGATGAGAAAAGAACAAACAAGGCATTAATGCAGAATAGATGTAAGATACCACACTAGAGAATAAGCACAGAAATCAGTCACTGCTTTATCATGTGTGCAAGATTTGAGTTTTATACAAGAATTCTCTATTGCAATAAATCATTCTAAACTTTGACTCCAATAATTAAGGAAATTAAGTTTAGTTTTCTCAGGCTGCTTTCCTGTTTACTATTCATTCTTCAACAAATGCAATAGGGATAAACAGAAGTGTTCAACAACTAAAAATGCCCAGTAACTATGCCAAAAACAGCTATATTTGCTCTGTTTCCCTCTTTCCTCTTCACTATAATGCCAAGGAACATCACAGACAGAAAAAGTTCTATCATGAAGAAAAAGAAAATCCAAAATAATAATTTCCATAAATAATTTAACTCAAATACCTTCAGAACCAAGGGTGTAAATTTTCAGATACTATTTTTCCTTTTTCATCCTATTGGTTTCCAGTATGTTGCAACATAGAGATGGAATCAGTCACTAGTTCTCATCTGCCCTCTGACTCATCATCCTTAAAGGATATTTGGTCCAGCAGAGAAGATTGGTTCATTTTCCTTCCCCTCCTTAACCATCACTCCACCCTCCAACCATGCTTCCCTGTCTTCTGCTGGGATGGGGAGACAGGCCATTAATTTTTGAACAGTTGAATTCTCTAACTAATGAATCCTTAGCATGCAGCAGACAGTGAGAAGCAGATTACTAAGACAACTGTATTCAACTAAGCAGGGGAAAAACCCCATAGCAAACGAGAATGAAACTCTGACAATCTGATTTCTCACCTTTGGTTTTGGCTGCTGCTTTTTGTATTTGTGAGCACAACCCTGTTACCCTATTTTAACAGACAGTTTTGTATTGTTCTGAATTCTATACCCAGAAACGAGAAAAAAAAACAAAACAAACAAACAATAACAAAAAAAACACAACAAAAACTAAAAAAAAACAAACCAGCAAGCTTTGTTCACTAAAGTACTGTTTTTATTGACTCAAACTGTATTTACACAACACATTCATATGTTCAATATTTTACAGAACTCTGTAAAAAACTGACTGGTAAAACTGCAGGAGCCAAACAGTTTCAGACTTAATTTAAGACACTGAACCATGAGTACATTTTAAGATATTTAAGCAAGTGTCCAGTTTCACTGTCAACTTACATGGCAGTTCTCTGTAGACAAACTCTAAAATCAAAATGAGGTGAAGGAGAAAGGGTCAGATGAAAGAGCTGATAGTTTTGCAAAGCTAGTACTTTGTACAACCAGACTTTCACATTTGACAATGCATCTTGTATGATTCTTTTTCTTTTTGGAAACAGGTCACATACAGGTATAGTTTAGATAAATAATCAAAAAACCCTTTGATTTTTGTAAGCTTACAGATGTTTGAAAGAAAAAAAAAAACAAAGACCAGTGCCACAAAGTTTGTGCATGAATCTGAACTGTTTCAACGCTTGAGAGGCTTGGTTCTGGCGTTCCACTGCAGCTCAAATTCCTTGTATGCTTCTCCAGCTGGCAAACCAAAGATTTTCACCTTTTACCAGTGAACTGATGATCTCACACACGCACATCGGAAGCAGAACATCCTTATCTCATCCCAAGAGATCACTCTTCCACCCATCCATAATACAGTTTGGTTGAATAAATATTTTTTGTTATGAAGTACAAACCAGGTGAGTTTGTTTCTCTTCCAAAGTGCAAGTCACCATGGGCACACACTTCACAGTTAAAATGGCATCCCTCCTCTGATCTGCCTAGCGACCTGTTCATCTGTTGTCTCCTCTTTTTCTTTTTCACGCTCTTTGTTCCAGTCTTTAAGGCCTTCTGGTAGTGAGGTATCCTCATCCAAACTTCCTGTACCTTCCACAAACTCTTCGTAAGTAGACTTTTCTGCAAATGGTCTGGGGCCAAGCAGTTCTAGCATGTCACTCTTATCAAGCACTTCCTTCTCCAGTAGCCGCAGGGCAACCTGGAACAGCACAAGTTATGTCACACCTATCAAATACCTGAGATGGCTGTCCTCTTTCAAAGAGTTTGTTAAGGCAGTTCATTTGGCATTGATTAATTCTGATAGAAAAAACAGGTTGTTCAGAGTTAACAGATACAAGATTTTTCTCCCCCTTGAGCATTTAGGGAGCAAAAATACAATTTTATTTTTAATCCTGCTTTTAAGATTAAACAAAGTGCCCTCACTGTGGGTCGCTGTTGCATTAGAACAGCAGCTTTCCACCTCTGCCAAAAGGCTCCTGATGCAAGACATTAAGTGACAGATGAAAACAAGTGTTCCCTTCCAGTCAGTGGGGATGGCTCAGCCAGGCTGCTGTTGTGTTACAAGCTCAAGAGCACCATAAAATACCAATGTGTGAACACTGCACCAGGGTAGGTTGCAGCCTTGGGTCAGTGAGCTCATTGTTCAGCAAGACCACATTCAGTGATTTCTTCTGGGATGCAGACCTGCTACAACAGGATTTATGGAGCCCATACAAACTTGTGTCTCCTTGTCAATAAACCTAAATGCCTATCCTAGAAAATTATCCATTTGCTGTATCAGGTTTTGTGGCATGAAGAAACAGAATATGCACAAGCTGAATCTCAGCTGCAGTGAGGCAGATCACAAGCAGCCAAGGGACAGGAACAGAAGACAAAGGTATTTTAATTAACACTCAAAAAGAATTCAAAGAAAAGAAGTCTCATGAACTTCCCTGCTAACAAGAGCTTCTTTTAGCCCCAAAAAATTTGGATCCTGTTATTTCATCTTTGGGTTTTTAAGTTTGCCTGTCACATCTACTAAACCTTATGTTAGTGGGCAGACTCTTCCCTCCAACATTCCAAATGAATATTGACCACATAAGCAGGGAGGGATGTTAAATCATGCTCGTGAGATGCTCAGAGGTGTTCCAACACAAAAGGAGGTTTCTGTTAAATCTTGTGACACATTCTCAAGATGGCATCAAATGGGTTTTGAGCAAACTTCCTCATACTTACACAGTCACTATTGTAAATCTAATTAAGTTCAATTCAGATACTGGCTTACCAGCTGGAACTTAGTGGCTAAAAATACTGCAATGCTCACCTTCTCCACTTCTGCTTTCTTCTCAGTGAGCAGGTTTAATGTCCTTTCATAGGCAATGTTAATTAGTGACCTCACTTCCTCGTCTATCAACCTGGCAGTTGCCTCGCTGTAGGGTTTCTCCAAGACCATGTCTCCTTGACGAGGGAGATCAAAGGAAATCTGCCCCACTTTTTCATTCATACCAAACTGAACAATCTGAAGGAAAAAAAGAAAATCAAATAAGCAAAGGAGAGACAGCAAGATTTTAGGGTATGTTGATGTAAAATATGGCCAACAAAAAGAAAAGGAAGAAGTTATTTTGCTATAACCTTATAGCATCAACTCTGTAACATCAACTCTTCCCTGAACATTCAAGTTCTACTAAAGTTAAAACACGTGTGTTGAATTTCACTTATTTCTTTCTACTAAAAATGGAGGACACAAATAACACCATTTGAAAGTGGTTACTAGTGGTATGCATAGTGCTTTGCTGTTTAAATTCTAAGATATTACACAAAAACCACTTCAGCCTTCCTTAAGCAGTACAACCCTTCTCCTTTACCAGAAATAGAAGTGTTTTGCCAATTCAAAATACTTCTAAAGTTTAGCATATTCTACTCAGCCATAAAGATAAGCTGATTAAGTACTGAAGTAGAGGGTCTTGAAGTTTTTTTTTCTATCAAGTCCAAAAATCATACGCTATTCCTCATCCCAAGACACTCCTCTACAAATGTGAAAACAATTCTTATCTTGCTTGACTCAGTACTGCATACTGACTTGTCCAGTTGCCAAATGTGGATGTTTTAAGTTGCATTTTGCTCCAGCAGAGGTAGAAGTAAGTTCAAATTGCAATTTATTTATTCACTCCATGGCTACTATCAATCTGATGGTTACTAAAGCAGCACTTCTCAGTCTAGCAAGATCCATATAGGTATGAAAACAAATATTCAGAATTCAAAGAGACCTCACCATTAGAACCAAGCATCTTAACCTGCTTTCTTAATAAAAGTTTGATACTTTTTTTTTGGTTAACATGTACAAAAGTCTGTAAGTAGACTTGGTTTTTAAATTTGAAATCGAACAAGAGTCACTGAAGATCTCATAGAATTAACAGGATATCATTACACATTTGCTTCCAGAACGGAGCCAACAAGAAGCACACCTGAGACCAGGAAGTAGGTGGGGTTTGGAGAAAAGTGTGCAGGGGAAGGTAAGTGTACTCCAAAATGTCTCCTGCTCCCTGTGAGTGTCTTATGAGATGACACCTTCTGTGCTGATGCAGGAAATGTAGTAACATACCTGTGTGTAGCCCACAGCTACACTTAGGTGAGTCACTGCATTGGTAAGATTTTAAATTACCCATCTACATTAGTTAATATGATACAAACACAAACTGATGTCTTAATTCCCATAGCCTTAGTTGACATCAAATAGTGCTTTCATACAAGGTTGTCTGGATTTCAAGTGTGAATCCAAACTGAATCTTCACACTGGGAAATGTAGGATGATATGATCAAATCTGAGTATTAAATTCCATTTTAAAAAAGTATTAAAATTTCCACACGTAATTGAATCCAATGGGATCCAAGTGCAGCATGTATGTTCCTGTGGGCAGATGTAGGGCAGTAATTGAAGCCTAATGCACGGACTGTTGTTGTGAGACTGAAAAAATATTGGAGTCATCAGCATCTCTAAACAACACCAAGATGTATATTCATGCAGTGTTTTCTGAAGCAAGGCTTTTGAGGGATGCACCTGATGAAATTGCATCATACCAAAATATTAGTTAGGTCTGGGATAAAGAAAACCATAAAGGGAAAAAGTCTCACTGAAGCCCATACCTGAGCATATGCACTTTGGGTCACCTTCTTCAAGTCATCTTGGGCACCAGTTGTAATTCTTCCAAAGAAGATTTGCTCAGACACACGCCCTCCCAGAGTCATGCACATTCTGTCCAGTAGCTGCTCTTTGGTATAAAGATACTGTTCTTTGGGCAAATACTGAGCATAACCCAGTCCTTTACCACGTGGAATAATAGATACCTGCAAACAAAATTAACAGTGCTACAACTAAACAGTGTTAAAAAACAAAGTATTCTTCAGTTTGACTTACTTTTTAACACCACAACCTACACCATACTCACCCTTGAGGTTTAATTCAGACATTATTTCTGTTTTCAGTTTTGCCCCCATTGTGTTTTATCCTTAAAAGCCCTGGCTAGCTCTAAACTGAGATAACAACTACTAGAATATCTGGAAAAGAAAGGTAAGACCACTGTCATCTCTTCTCTAAAAACTTTATGATATTTTAAAAATACCATTTCAATTAAAATCCACAATTCCTTGAATGTTATGTATTGGGCATTATGTACTCTGTAACAGATATACCATTTTTCCATCTTGAGCATTCTGAAGTTTAGGGTTTTTCACATTTACTAATGACTCTTCTTCCAGCAGTAAATTGTACAAGATTATTTTTAAGCCTGAGATGAGATTAAAAATACAGCTATGCAAAACTGAATGTTAAAGCAAGTTTGGGAGATTGGGGTGCTTTTTCCTCTATGTTCAACTTGTCAAACTGTGAACCCAAAAGAAAACAAATTGAAACTAAAATTTAGCCTTATATATTCCTGAAGTATACCTGTGTAACCTGGTAAGAGTAACTTAAACCACTGATCAGTACTGAAAGCCTCAGAGAAAAAGCAGCCATCAAGGCAGGCAGACTTGTGGGAAGAACAGGTCTCTCACTTTCAAAGGACATTTATACTAGGAACTATGTAACAGCTAAGTCAGAAAACAGTTAAGAAAGTTACAAGAAATGAACCAAAATGCACTCTAAAATTAACACACACTGCTTTTTAAAATATTATATATCTTAATATCTTCTTAACATACTATCTTAATATCTTCTTAACTAGGGGAAAAAATACACAAAGAAAGGTGTTGTCCATCTGTTAAAATCACAAGTTCAAATCAGCCTCCTTACCTTTAACAGTGGGTCAGCATGTTCCAAAAACCACCCTGCAACTGCATGCCCTGCCTCATGATACGCTACTGTCTTTTTCTCCTCTGGCTGGAGTACTTGAGTTTTCTTTTCCAAACCTTTGTAAAAGAAGTTTGATTAGTAGTTTCAGACACACATTTCTCCTCTGAAATCCTTTACCTCATTTGGAAAGATGGTGAGCAATACCTAGAGGCCATGCCTATGATCTACTGAAAAAGTTTAAACACTCCCCCAAAACTGCAGTTTTAGAAATTTGCATCTTCCAGGTTTCACTGTAACCTTCCTTAGACCTTCTAGTTTCAAAGGAAGTTCTTAAGAACATTCAAATATTTAACTAAAACATTTGCATTTTAAAAATCTTTTCTGGACTATTTCAGGCTAGCAGCAGTTAAAAGCATCCCTAAATCCAAACAGCTTTTCCTCTTGCCATTTTGAAGAAATTAGAGAAGCGTCCTGATGGAATTTCTCTTTGTACCCCTTCCTCTATTACAGAAGTCAACAATACAGACAGGATACTTCTTTTCTAAATCTCTAGTGTGTTTAGGAGAGGAAAAAACACAACCTTGAAGAGCAGGACAAAGATTCAAAAGCATGGCTTCCTATACACATAAAAAAGGAAGTTGTCTATTACAATTTTTGAGAAACAATTGATGCAATTCACCTACCTCCAATAACTCTTTCAATTGCTTGCTCAAAATGCTTTTGGTTTATAGCATCTGAGAGATGCCTTGCAGCAATTAAAGCAGCTTCATTACAAACATTAGCAATATCAGCACCTGAAAGCAGAGAAGGCAACAATTACTGATCCTTTTCAACACTTTTCTCTGAGTTTAGCATAAAGATAACCTTATCTATAACTAGCTTGCTATAAACTCTCACTGAGCTTGAAAATTAATGTGATGTGAAACAGCTTAAATAATTAAGATGTATTTAAATACATGAACTATATTTATAGGCTTTAGGATTTTTCTCACAGGAGGACAGCCAGCAAATAAAGTTTATTACCAGTGAAGTACATGTTTGATACATCTCACCTTCCTTTTCTGTCTGCAACAGATTAAAGTAGCATATATTTAGCTGCATGCATTTCCTACATGTGAATTCTGTATAGCTCAGATATTGGCTTATCTTTAGAAGACATCCTTTCATATTACTGATGCCAAGCCATCTACTTTTTGTTAAAACTATTTGCAGTAGTGCTGTTGAGATAACTTAATTATCACTGTAGGTGCCAGAAACACTGACAGTCAAATCTCAGAAAACCAGTTTCATATAGACCAAAAGCCAGTGAAGAATTCACTAGTGTTGAATTAGGAATAGATGTGAGAACTCTCATTACTGGCTTATAATCTAATTAGTTTGAAATCTGACCAGTAGTTGAATTCTGCATTGTTTTTTGGTTTTTACATCCAGAAACAAATTCCCCTAAAGAAAATGCACACAAACTCCACAAAACCCAGGTCTTCTCTTGAAGTGTTCAAGAATGCAACAAAGGATAGGAACAATGAAGGAAGAACACACATGAGTCATAACAATCAGAAACCTTTGAATTGCTTGTACTGAAGACAGAAGAAACTCCCTTTTCATGTCACCCTGGCTGAAGCTGACAAAACTTGAGATTCTTAAAAAACCCCCACTTGCTCAAACAGGCAAAGAGAATTTTAGGCTGTGCCAGTAAATACAATGAAATTAAATGCCATCCAGAGGATCAGGTGCAAGAAAACCAAAATTAGTAGGGAAATCTTATGCACAGCCTAAACAGTAAATAGAGAATAACAGTGGCATTAGGAGTCACTTACCAGAAAACCCAGGTGTTAGTGATGCAAGCTTTCTTGCTAGGTTATCTTTATTTAAGACAGTGTCTAATTTCAGAGGTCTAAGGTGAACTTTGAAAATGGACGCTCTTCCTTTTATATCTGGGGGTCCTTTAAAATAGAAGAGATATGATTTTACTTTTCACAAACATATATATTCAAACTGAGTGTCTGCAAGGAAGTTACATGTATAAATATCTGCAGTGACTTCAGCAGTGTTCTACAAACACAGGATGATACAGGCACCCAGGTAAAACTTACCAATGTAAATCTGCCTGTCAAAGCGTCCTGGTCTCATCAGAGCAGGGTCTAAAATATCTGGCCTGTTAGTACCTGCCAAAATGACTACATTTGTGGTTGTATTAAATCCTATTAAAGAAAAGTGATAAAGAGAAAAGCTGTATAAATATAATTTCTGTGAAAAAAAACCCCACAAAAACACAAATAAAAAGACTTTCCCCTTTACAGGGTCATGTAAGAACTGACAGTTTAAACAAATTATCTTAAAGCTGAAAATATTTCTATTTATTGCTGCATGGTCCAGCTTTTTGTAACAAGCAAGAAAATAGCCTTGGACTCTGCTTTGTGAAGCACTGTATCAAATTCTGCTTTACCTTCAAAACACAATAATAGATTAACTGCTCAGGAAATCACAGAGCAAGCAGGGCTAGCTGTATTTTTTTTGACAGACAGACTGGTCTCATTGTGAAGAATTTTTTTGCCTATTCAACTATGACAGAGTTAGGAGATACAGAATGAGGGTTCTTTTCCTCTGAATGAATTTTAGTAAAACCTCAGGCTGCAACAAAATGAGTCACCATGCTTCATTTTAGGAAACAAGGAAACAGAGACAATTTGAATTTAAGCTAGAATCCAAATCTTGGTTAGCAGGTCCAAACAAGCATATTAGTTCTTTCCAATATCCTTGTTATTATAACACAGTTTAAGACATTAAATACTCACCATCCATTTCTACTAAAAGCTGATTGAGTGTGTTCTCCTGCTCACTTTGTCCCCCAAAGTTGCCCCTTCCTCTCTTCCTCCCTACTGCATCTATTTCATCAATGAAGAGGATGCAGGGGGCATTTTTACGAGCCAGAGCAAATAAGTCTCTCACCTTCACGAAAGAACAGAGAATGTATCAGACTGGCTTGTAACCCTTCTGAATTGGGGGGTGGGGGGGGGAAGAGGCACATCAGTAACAGTACCCCTGTAACTGGGTATGGCTCTGAACAAGCATCTCAAAGCCTCCAGCCAGCCCTCAAGGCAATGATAAGTTACTTAATTCCCCTCCAAATATTCATTTGGAAGTTAAACTAACTTCTAGAAGTCTGGAAAAAACATCCAGGACATGAGTAGATAGCTGAAATTTTTTTTTAGACATTCATATTTTAAACAAGGTATTACCTAACTACTGTGGTAGCTGCAGCACAATCTGAATTGAATTTTAGATGCAGCATTGCAATGTTGCTCTGCTTGCATCAGAAGGACCTCATTAAAACCAGTTCAGTGAGTTAACACATCTACAACTGAGGAATCAAACTGGAGCAAACAGGAAATGAAAAATTAATGCAAGACTTTTGACCTGAGTGAGAAGTAGATGCAGCTCAGAGCTTTACTACTTTACACATTAGTGATGCAATTACAGAAGGCTTCTCTGATGACAAAAAATGTACAGCAGATAGAAAGAGATGCAAATTTTGGACAGTGGGCTGTACTACAATAAGTCACTCAGATCTTTTGAAAAAAGCACAATGAAGGAACAAGATAAACAAGTGTCAGATGCTTAAAGTGAACTATCTTTTCACTGGAATACGCAGAAATCCAGAATCATACAACTATTTTTAGTGTATAAGCATTACAGAAACTAAAGGTTTCCATAGGCATATACATTAAAAAATCACCAAAGAAAGCAAGGCTTTGTAAGCAGTTTTAGTTCTAGCACATTCCAATTTACAAATTATCAATTTATCATCACTAACAACTGCCTTATTTAATAAATTATTAGGAACTGCAAGTAAAATACTCTGTCATGTTGTTTTCTAAAGGCATCAGAAATTACCAACTGTGTTGAAATCTCAATTCCCAGCCAAAGTTGTGTCAACAGATTTCACTGGATATTAAAAGTACTTTCATAGACCAGTACAGAAAAGTTAAGTCACTTTGCATTGAGGCATTTCAGGTATCTATTGACAACAGAAGTCTGAGTATCACTATTATTTTAGGATACCCAATACTTTGCCAAATTTTAATTACCATAAAATACCATCAGTAACTTGTTTATACCACTTAACATGTTCTTAATGAGCTTTCTTATGACAATTAAGGCGGAAAAGCCAAAAAAAAATATTAGACATATATGTGGTTACTTAAAACACCTTATCTCCAGAAATCAGTCACTGGACTCATATTTCAATCAGAAGCTTATCAGTGTGTCCTAGACAACTCTTTACAGCTAAGACTTTGAAACTACAAAGAGAATAAAGTTCTTCAAAGAAACAGGATTTAGAGCAGGAGAAGGCATTCCCACAGCAGTAGTCGAATGAGCCACAGATTTCTGATCCAGCTAGTAAATTTATTTCAGATCAGAGCTTAAGGAATGCTGTTCTGTGCTCTCAAGCACCTGAAAAGAGGCACATCCTTAATGGCCTGAAACCAGATAGTGAACTGCCTTAGTAACTTCTGTTAAAGGTACACTGATGATTTTCGTGTTTAGACTTGCATCTGGCATCATTTGTAAGAAATCTGCACAGAACAAAGAACTTCAGCTGTAATCAAACCGTTTGTCTCCCAAACCTGACCACGTCCTTTCAAGAGCCAATACTGAAAGAAAAGACCAAGACCAAAGACTTACTCGTGCTGGACCCACACCAACAAACATCTCCAAGAACTCTGAGCCATTGACAGTGATAAATGGCACATTGGCTTCTCCAGCTGTAGCTTTAGCCAGAAGGGTTTTCCCAGTACCTGGAGGACCTGTCAGAATTGCCCCCTGCAAGAGAGACAGGTATGTTTTCCTCATGAAGAAAACATAATATTAAGCCTATGAAGTAACACGGTATGATATTGAGTACGCTGGCTTTTTTTTCACCACAGCCAAAATCATGCAAGGAAATAACTGAAGATTAATCCCGTCTTTAAACGAGCAAAACCAAATTAGCTACAACACTACCATGCTGTCTTTAGAGAGTTACAGGAACAGTGTTTTCTTTGAGTGACATATTAAAAAAGAAAAAGAAAGGTATGTCATCAGGTGGGCTCCCCGCCAGCACAGCCAAAAGGCAATTCTGTAATAATTATCTGCAAGACTGATGCTATACCTATAGTGTATCATCATTTCTGGTCCACGTGAACAGACAATGTGTTCCACAAGGCAAGTCCTCTGGCACCACAGTTACACTGCTGGCATTTAATGCTTACTTAGTTTTTTTCTGATTGGAAGAAGACAGAAGCTGGAAAGCATTGCATATGTAAACAATCCTAGTACAGTTTAGAATACTGAGGACTACTAGAAGAATAAAGTCTAAGTCATCATTCCCTTACCTTTGGAATTTTTGCTCCCAGATCCTCATATTGTTTGGGATTTTTCAGGAAGTTAACAAACTCCATTATCTCTAATTTGGCCTCCTCACAGCCAGCTACATCTTTGAATTTAACATCTATTTCATCCTTAAGGACTTTGGCTGTAGTTTCACCAACACTGAAAAGTCCACCCATTCCACGCCCTGCCCGACCTAAGCCTGCAGGACCTCTCCTTAATGTGTATAGCAATGAACCAATAATCAGAATTGTAGGCAGCAAACTGAGGAGAAATGATCTGTGGATAAAAGCAAACAAAAAAAGAGAAACACATCACAAAAATCCATTACTGCAAATAACATGTATAAGATGTTGGTTCCATCATAAGGAAATTCAGGACTAATACTCTATTGTAATGTTTGTATTTCTGCAAGTTGTTCACACTGGGAAACCACCAAAATAATTTCAAGAACAAACTGTTATACTGATAGTTGTTTGTTTTCAAATCAAGCACATCAAGTAACATTGCTCAGTTTTACAGAGGAAAAACTGCATTACCTAATAAACAATTATTCTAATAAACAGGACTAGCTTGTTTATTCAAAGGTAAATTCACAGGACTAGTTATGTAAATGGTTATATTCTCAAATTAAATTGTATTAGGTAGCATACAGACAGTGTATCCTACTACTTCAAGCAGAAGTTTCTCTCCACAATACACGCTCTTCTTCCCTTAGGTCTTTCAGCTTTTTATTTTTTTTACTTCTTTCAATGTTTCCATTTTCATTTTGAAGGATACAGATTTGTGGGGAGGAGGGGGTAGTTTCTTAGGGTGGGTGTTTTTTGTTTCTCTTTTGTGGTTTCCTTTTTTTTTTTAATTATTACTCATTGTCCATTGTCCTCCAGCTTTCTACCACAGCTGTGTAAAAGCCAAAAACCCTAACACAGTCCTCTTTATCATAGTATCTGAGCACTGTACAGACTTTTCTGTGAAAAGGAACAGCTTCAACAAACAGCTCACAAGATGTTCTCTCCACACTCGGCAAAAACAAAATGCAGAAAAGAAGCACAGTCATAAATGAGCACAGGACTTCCAGGCTTTACAGATAACCCACATTCCTGGGATGAAGGGGAAAAGAAGGATTTTTCCCTCTACTGTGGTATTCAGCAGATTCTGATCCAACAGGGAACAGCAGTAATTTGATTATTTAGAGCTGCTGCTCTCTCCTGTTTTCTGTGGCATTCCTGGGGCAGAGCAGTGTATATAAATATCTATATGAAGAACAGATACTGAGGAGGAAAGGACCAGAGCTGTGGGATTCAGGATGTAAAGGTCTGTACAAGGCTGAAGAAGGCATAAGAACTGAGCTACTTTTCTCAGTCTGTTGTGAGAAGCCTCAGGCCGACACACAGCCTTTCTGCACAAGTGCTACACTGCCCTGACCATCACTTTTCCCCAGGTTTGTTTAAATAAGGGTTCAGCAGGTTTATTTATAGACCATCCTTAAGAGCTCCATTTTAAAGAAACAGAAATGAGGCAGGCAGTGTGTAGAATGGGGAAATAAAAACCTCTGTCTGAAGTTGCAGGATTGCTCAGAGTTAAGGCCACCATTTTTCCTGTTGCCACCAAGACCAACAGGCAGCAACAGCTTGGTAAAACACTCTGTGGAAAACCCAAGACAGACACTCCCCTCCATCCCCTCAAATCAAAATAAACACCCCCAAGTACCAAGAATGCAAGCACAAGAGAGGCAGTAAATGAGCCATTTTCATTTGTCAGATGAGCTACTACACCCAGAGTCCAAGTTCCTGATGATACAAAACCTAATTCACAGATCTCAGCAGGAAGAATTTTTAAACTGCTCACTTAGAACCAAAAAGAAACTAGCCCTTGGGATACAAGATTACGTTTGTCTTCTAAGCCATTTGGAAAAATACATCAGAGAAGCACTTTCACTGTCTTCTAAATAAAGCAAATAAAGTTCAGCTACATAAGGCTAAAACAAAGAACACAAATCTAGTATCAGATTCCCTAAAGGGAAGCAACAATGCTGTAAATCTAATATCAGTACTGTTTTTCTTAACAATTAAGAGCATGATGCATCTTCCAGTTTCTGCTAACAGGCAGGTTAGTGTGATCTACTTAATCATACATTTCTTGCTTTTTTCAAAGGCCCCAAAATTTGGCTTATGCTTAGTTTTTGGCCAAAAATTGATGCCCAGAATATCTCAGCCAATATACTGTGGTTCTATTATATAATCTGTCTGTTCAAAAAGGTACATGAGCATCATCTCTGCAGCTCTGCTACTGTGCCTGGCTAACTCTGGCTCTAGTAAAAGTCACTAGGAGGAAGAGCTTTAACAAAGAAAGGAGTTATAATAAAACATTTATATAATAAGAAGCTATATTTAGAGTAAGAGGATATGGTATTCTTCACAAAGTACTGAACAGATTCTCTTTCACTTAACACTCAAAAATAAACCCAAGCTGATTGTTATTCTGATAACACTGCCATCTAGTGAAGCATAAGGTATGAGTATTACAAACCTACTTCTCTACTGTAAACACAACCATTTTTTTCAGAGACTTTTTAAAGCACCTTCTTACCCATCACTCTCTGTTGAGTAGACTACAGGCAATCTGTTCTCCACTTCTACTCCCAGATCTTGCTGCACAGTTTCAAGATTCCGTTCAAAAGTGTCCACGCTACCGATATTAAACCAGACGTACTGCTAGGAAAAAAAGCAGAGATCACCAAGTGCCCTATCTTATTTCACCTTCACTACAAACCAGCTACTTCTAGACTGGTAATTCCTTGTGCATGTGCTAGATTTGGACCAGGTTTAAGTGTCCTTGTCAAGTGTGTAACTGGAGTAAGAGGCACACAACAAATCTGAAGCCTCCCAACCTGAATACACTGTATACATCACTGCTTCTGCAGAGACAATAAATCCCAATAGTTTTAGGGCACTTTAAACAGATGGAAATCCTGGCATTTTCTCCAGGAAAAAAAAAAACAGAATGGAGTAATAAATAGATCTTTACAAGGGAGCTATACAGTCAGAATAATACAGAGCACTGAACCTGGAAACAATCATACAACTTACTGTTTCATCTGAAGGTCTCAGCCCTTCTGATTAAGAAAGGTTTTTGCTTTTCTTAAGAAAAGCTTTTGCAGTTTATACTAACTTTAAAGCCAGCTGTCTTCACAAAAAAAAAAAAAAAGGGCATGAAATTTGTCACAGACCAGAAAGAAAAATCAAGCTATTACTTTCAAAATGTGTTGAGTCTGCTCTTTCAAGAAAATCTCCCCTTTTGCACCATGACCTGCCTGACTTGTCCCTCCTTACCCTAACATTGAAAAAGAAAAAACAGAGCAGTTAACTGATTGGGAAATGAAGGCAACTGGTCGTATGTGGGCTAAAGAGTAGGTGTATAAATAAGCCACACTGAAACCCACTGATTAAGTAACTGCAGATTTCATTTTAGTCAGGAGAGACTTAGAGACCTTGTTTCAGAGACAGTTAAGAAAAGGTCCACCACCTAAGAAGAGGTAACCTAATAAAGCTTTTCTAATGCTTCTTTGATTTTTCCATGAAAATTTTATTTATTTTTAACAGGTCCTTGCCACTGGCTATCATTCTTTGGAAAACTTTCACCTGCATTAGCCTATTCCTCCCTGTGCTACTAGAGGAGCAACTCCATGAAATAAATACTTTGGAAACAAACACTCCTCTTTGTTTTCTCAAGTAACTGGCTAAAAGCAATTTGGAACAGAAAAGATTCCTAAGTATGTGGACTTAAGTCTGGGATTTTCTTGAGCAGAAGGAAAGCAGAGTTAAAAATACAGAACCTGCAGCAATTTCTTGCTCTTCCTGTTTAAGTATCTGTATTAAAGAGCAGAGTGCTGGAAAGGAAAGATGTGTCATAATTTAAAGGTATCTGTAGCAAAACAACCGATATAGTAAAGTGAAAAACACACAATGTAGGATAATGTAACAAGAAAATATGTTTTAGATTAAGAAATTATTAATGACCCAGACCAAGCTTCTGCCTCAAACTTTACGTAAAAAAGACTGTTTTGCTGCTTGTACTATCTCATGTACATGTATTAAAAGCTTTTACCCATTCATGAGGGGACTTTCCAGGAACAAAGATGACTCTAACAAAGCGCTTGTTCACCACTTCAAGTCTGTCCACCTGCAGGAGGAGGAAAGAACAAAACCCACGTGAAGAGTGCACAGTCACTGTGCTTCCACCGCAGCTTCAGATAACAAGTGTCAATCTTTCCGTTTTCCAGTTAGGAGACCACTATCAATCATGTACATCAGGACAGTTCCACAGTCTACAGTTTGCCATTAGGAATCATGTATGTAATCAGGAAAAAAGGAATACTGGCACATCAGAATTTAGATTGGAAGACTGATGTTGTACCCTTTTCCCAAGGAAAAACTCAATGCATGCCTCAGCAAAAATCAGTTACAGTAAAATAGTGATACAGTAGTTAATTGTCTCAGAGGTCAAACACCAAAAGCAGTAAGTTATATGATTCCAAACTCTTGTAGCAGCTTCCAAAACAGACCAAACTGAGGGAAATCCAAACTTTGTTCTTACAACTGTTTTCCCTAACAGAAAGGGCTTCCTGTGTTACAATATTAAATACAATAACATCAATGAGATAAAGAAGTATTTAGCTGAGGTAACAGATCCCATATAAACCTAGGAACTGTGCTATAGGTTTAGTAGATATGTAGAAGAATTCCTCCTTGAGCGGGGACACGGAGTGTTTTTGCAGAGGTTGGACAATCCGGCCTTGTCCGAGCTGCGGCCTAACTGGGGCCTGCAGAGGCCTGTAAAGGCCTGAATCTGTGACGCAGCTGAAATTAGTTTAATCTGTGTTTTCTTTAAGTATGCCAATTATAGAGTGTGTTAGAGACAGGTTGAGAAAATGAGCCAATTAGGCAAAATCTTAGTAAGAAGTGGAATGTAAACTATTTTATCATATATAAGAGATATGCACAACAAATAAACGGGATTTTGCCATTTTCACTGCATCAGTGCAGGCGTCTTCTTCTCTCTCCTTTTCCAGCTTCTCATTGAAGGTACCCTGTTTCATCTACTCAGATATATACCATTAAGATCTTTTTTACAAGTTTCCTCCAATGGTTAGTTTATTGAATTTGACAGGGCCTTTTTAGAAGTCAACTGAAGATGTTTCCATGTTTTCTTCTTCTTTCTATACAATAACTGTTTTTCACACCTTTAAAGCATTTAAAACTAGCAATCTAGTTTTAGAAGTTAGGCCTGAACTGCACACAGGTTAGTAAGGTTGTTTCCTGAACTCACTACATTTCTGGTAGAATTGAAGCAAAACATGAGCTAAGAAGTCACTCTAGAACTAACCTGATTTCACACAACACTACCTGAACACGTTTGTTTTGAAAAGTCCATGACTCCAGAAGTGCACTCTTCTCCCCACCACTCAGACAGCCAACAGCACTTGACAGCTACACATTTAGTCCGTCTGAATATCCACACTACATCTTCCAATGACACAAGAAACTTGGTTTTGTGCAACAGCCTACTTTCACAATGCTTTTCTGCAAGGAGGCTTCAGGCTTTGCTCACTGTAACAGCTAAACTAGTCTTGTCTTACTGCTTCAGAAATTTAATCAGTATCCTTTTTTTTCACAAGATGTACAAAATCACCAATTTAGAACAGGACTGACTGCAAGACAGTCTAGGCAGAAGGGGAGAAGCATACAGAGCAGCTCTGCAGAGACCAGCTAGAAAAGAAAGATAAGAGACACCCTGTTCAGCAGCTCACCAAAGTAATGGAAGGTTAGTTTTGTGTTAACAGAAAATCCCTCTAGGTCTGAAACCCAGAGGGCAAAGCAAACCAATGCTTTCCTGTAGGTGAAGCTACAAGCAGGGAAGGAACAGTCAAAGAACTAGTGGCTCCTGAAGTGGAAAAAGCCTGTGCAAGACAATCTCCTGAACTTCAGGGCATCACCAACCTATTACTCCAAGTATGGAGAGCTGCCAAGTTCTACAGAGAGGTAGGATGCTGATGAGAAAATTGATTGCTCCAGTAGTGGCTCCAGGTAAGAAAAAAATGAGAGGAGAAAAAGAGAGGAGGCAACTTTACAACACAGCCAGGCTGATGAAGGGATGTCAATGTTTTGTCCTTGAAAGAATTCTTCCATTCCCCACCCATCCCCTTCTGTTCCCACTACTGCTTCTCAGATTCCCCAAGGAACTGATTTCAGGCATGAAACAAGCAGAAAACTTTATTTCAGAGGGATGGACTCATGCAAGTGATAAGATTAGGAGTAAACTTCTTCCAAAGGCAGCTGGCATGTCTCTTTAAGCCATTATGTCAGCTTACCTGTACTGCAAAGCCATACTCAGAGTGTGGCTACACTGCCCCTTCACACCAGCACCCACATGAGCTATCCAACAGAAGTTCTGTCCTGAGTTCCTATTCCCTCTCCTCTCTTGAAATGACATAAATCTTCACACATACATTCAGAACATAAGATCTAGAAACTGATTAAAATGAAAGCTAATTCCTTTCTCCCTCAAAAATTACACTGAGCCAATTCTCACTCTACAGACACAAAAACACAAGCCTAAGTGGGGAGGCAGAAATGAAGATTCAGCACTCTGATGTTTCACATGGATTCCCTTCTCCACTCACCAATCCTTTAGAAAGGTAGTTGTTGACAAAGTCTTTCCAGGTGATTTCTCTCCCAGGGACCCTGAAGAAGAAGTAGTATACAACCATTGTCCAGAAGAAAGAACTTCCCACTACATACATCCGAAACTCCCTGACATCCCATGGAATGTCACCCTGTGAAATGGAGAAGGCAGAAAAAAAAATTAGTCTGTAATACAGTAAGCACATAGGAAACAGGTGCTGGTACTTCTTTGTAGCTTCTCTTCCCTTCTATTCAAATTTGCCACAGAGAGTGTCAAACAAAGGTCTGTTTTGTTACATGAACACACTTCAGCAATTTCACACAGAACAGAGGAATTACAGCAATATAAAATCTTTAAGTGTTTTACAAATACTAACTGAAGAGCTTTGATCTATGAACTACTGTTTGTAGAAAAAAAAAAACAACACATGACCTTTCTGCCTCCATTCTAAAACAATTATCATTGGTCTCCAGGAGTGTATGCAAGACCAACAAAAAATAAAGGAAAAAACTAACAGAAGAAAAAAAAAATAATAACCAAACCAACCAACCAAACAAAACCACAGAAAACACAAAAAACCAAGAAGGACGGAAAACATTAGGTGCACCAAAAACATTCTTTATACTTCTGTACTGTCAGGTGCCATCATCTTTGTGTTACAGCTAATGGCAATAAATTTCAAAGGGAAACTCACGTAAGTATTCCATTAAGGTCAGAACATATAAGACCAAACTGCATTTTATGAGCATTGTGTGGTCAGAAAGTTTTCCAAATCGACACTGAAACAAAACATGAGGCCTTTAAAGGTCTGAGACTCCACTCTAAGAATACTGACTACTAGCAACCACATTCACACAGCTTGAACTTCATTAACATTCCTGAACCAGAGGTAGATGCCTCTGGAGTTATGCACAAAACAGTTGTTCATGAAAGGCACTGAGTGGGGAGCCACCTAGAGCCAGCTGCCATGAAAGGCCTGGCACAGGGGGCTTGAACAAGATTTGGGCAATCAATATGCCCTCAAAAAGCCATAAAAACCTGCAAGATTATTAAGATAGTGGCAATAAGATATTTTAAAGTCAAAACCTTCTGTAATCTGGTCCACCAGTTAGTTTCTTCTTTCTTGCCACCTTTTTTTCCACCACTGCCACCTCCTCCACTACTAGTCCCACTGGGTTGTCTGGAAGTAGCTTGCTTTGTTTCTAACAAAAAAACAAACAAAAAAAATTACATCTTATGCCAGCCTCCCATTACCTTTTATTAGTTATATTAAGGAGATGTTCTGAAAAATGTACTACAATAATTAGATGATGGGAAAAACACCATTTTCCGTAGAAAACTAGATATATAGTCCTTTAAGTGGCAGAGACACAGTTATGACCAGAACAGAGGTCTGTTAACTTATAATTGAGGGACAGCACTTCAACAGAAGCATAAAAATAAATACTATTCCAGAAGACAAACATTATTTTGCTTTCCTATCACGTATAATAAAAACACATCAATTTGCACTTCTAAACTAATCTGATACAGAAATATCTTCCCCAAAAAATAAAGAAAAAAAAAATCTAAAACCCAAACTCACAACTGTTATGCCAAAATCTAATTTAATGAATATACATTCCACAAAGAACTGAAGTCAAGTAGCTTTTTGTACCTTTTGTTTCTCCAGGTGTACCTTTAGTTCCATTAGATTTCTTCCCATTGGGAAAATACTTTTCAAATCCTAGTAAGAAAAAGGAAAGGAGCTCACAACTGGTTTTTATTTTACGATTCTTTCATCACACTTCAGTCATCACAAGCTGACTGTATTCACCAACAAAGAAGCTAGGAACATACAGACTGCAAAACCAGCTTTGTTCTTGTCTTTTTGTTGAAAAGCTCTACCCGGTCTCCATAAATAAATCTACTGTGTTGACAAGAGAATACCACATGTATTTAATAACCTGAAGTAAAACTAATCTTTTAACCAGAGATAGAGAAGCTTAGGCCAACAGAAAGCTCCACTGCACAGTGTGAAGCTGAGCAAACTATACTACTCTTTAACAGCTCCTAAAAATCCCATAAATCAAATGTTCCCTCTCAAGATTAAAGGCTGGTTAGTAGAAGAACTGACTTCCCCACAGACAATAAACCTAAATGGCACCTGAGTGCAGTCCTCAGCAAGGTATGCAAGCAGTCTGCTTTGTTTCACAAATCAAAGTTACAGTCACCTTTGGGAGGTTGAGAGAAAAGCCTTCTGCAAGCAGCGATTACACTTGCCAAAACAGTGCTTCTATCAGCAGTAACTCCAGGGGTAACTTGGTCACAGAGCTGAAAAATGAAAAAGAAATATAAAGCAACAAGAACATGCCACAAAAATCTTCAAGCTCTCTAGTAGAGCCTTGCAGCTAGTCAAGACACTTCTTTACAACTGGAACTTTACAACAGACCTTGTAGTAACTGCTGCGTGCCAGAAAGTAAGACAACAATGGAAAAAGAAAAGTTCATCAAATGAGCAATTTCTACAGCATTTTTCTACAGGAGATTTTTATTCTGTGGTTAAGAACAAAATTTCATCTTACACACAAACAAAATATTCTTTATTAAAAAACGCAAGCCAAGCAGAAAACACTACAAGCTATGAACATTAAATACACATTGATTTCTACAGGAAACGTTCCATCATACCAGCTGAATGACATTAAAGTGCAACACTAACTGTGACTGCACAAGCATGATCCACACAGTACTGAATCATGTTTTGTCTGCAACCTTTTTTCAAATACTTAAGTTGTAGCTTCTGAATATGAGAGATCTACTTGAAGCCAAAAGAAAGGGATGTGGCAGACAACGCTTCCAACCAGCTAAGAAACTAAAACAGACATGGAACCCCAGATCAAAAAGATCTAAAGCCCTGTGTGGGTAAACATCCAGTTATAAAACAACAACAAACCTAAGCCTATTCCTCCTTGTTCTAAGGCTGTTTACTGTTATTCATCATTTAAGTGCAATGAGAGAAATTTAAATATTTAAACTCACTAATTCTTAACAAAATTTTGCTACTGTAGCTGAATACTTTAAAAAAGTATGAACTTTTTATTTTATATTAAAGCAATTTTATTAAAGAGAAATCATACCTGATTTCTTCAAGAAGGACATACTCTAGATAAAATCCCCTTCATAAACTTTTCCAGCACTTCTGAGAAACAAAATATTATCCATGCCAAAATTTCCCCACAGACTGACTTTCCTTCTGCCTCCACTACCTTCTGCCACATAAGGGCATTCAGTCTCCTGTTCTTTTTGCCTGGATGCTATTTACATTAAGAACCACAGAAATAGTAAAATGCAAAAACCAAACAACACTAACTGAAAAGCAACAGGTCCTGAAAACATGACTCCAAGTATCCTTGCAAGACAGCAAACATCCATCTGGGACTAACACCTCTAGGCCTCTTTCAGTGAAGGGAAGCTCAATGTTACAGCCAAGGTACAGTGGCTCTAAACAAAACCTATTTTTGCATATTAAAGAAACCTTTGATTACTTGATTGCACACTAGAACTACCCTAGGCATGCTGTCATTCATTGACTGAATGCTGTAACTCTGCTGAAATCTTCTGTCTGGAGCTTCCCCCTCTACCCCTTATTAAATGATGACATACATTAGACTTATTTCAAGCATCCCTCTAGTTCCACCTGCTGGAACCAAGAATAATACCAAAATGTTCTCATCCCTTGCTCTTGCTGTAGACTGAGCTAAGAATTCTCGGGCTGCTTGATCAAGCCAGTAGTTCTGTGCATGTCTCTGAATAAAATCTGATACTAAAAATCCAAGAAGCCATTTTACTGATTATGAGAAGCATGTGCAGTGCAGATAGTCAAGGGAGAAGCTAATGTAGAGAACAGCTACCAAGTCCAATACACTATGACCTCCAACACGAGCAATTCCATCCGTGCTCCTGGAAGAAGTTTTAGGACAACTGAGATGCAGACACGTGAGCAATAAAATAAAAAGAGCTTGCCACAGATCATGTATCGTTCAAATACAGACAGGCAGTGAACATTGCAGCAACTGATGAAACTCAAAGAAACAACAGGGGTTTGTTTCCTCTCTGTCAGTGGTCCCCTAAATCAGGGACTTGGTCCTGCAAACTCAGATTACTTTTTATTTGCAAAGAGACTGGAATATTCTGAAAGCTTTACTCCAGCTAAGACAAAACAACTGCTCGTGTTTAAAAGAAAAGTTTAAGTAAACCAAATCTAATGCCTGGCTTGGCTAGACCAGCACAGGCTTTCTACAGAATTAAGTTATAGTTAAGTGAAGGAGAGCAAAGGGTAAGCAGACAGAACTTGGGGGCAGACCTGAATAATGGGACTGGCTTCTTGCTGGATTGTCTCTACAGATTTTAAGTTCCATGAACACACACAGTCACCTGTCAAGTTAATATGCTTTGAGTTAAGACTGCTTTGAGGCTGCTTTGTGAGAAAAAGGAACAACTGGCTTCATGGCATGTTCAGTGTCACCTGACTGCCTCGAGAAGAGAGGACCTCATTATTGTCTCTAAGCATCTGAGGGGAAGGTGCCAGGAAGAGGGACCCAGGCTCTTCTCAGCAGTGCTGAGCAGTAGGACAAGAGGCAATGGGCAGAAACTGCTGCACAGGAAGCTCCACCTGAATAGGAGGAAGAATGTCTTTACTGTGTGTGGGTGACTAAGCACTGGAACAGGCTGCCCACAGC
The DNA here is from genome assembly GCA_013400175.1 of Phainopepla nitens. Classification (NCBI taxonomy): domain Eukaryota; kingdom Metazoa; phylum Chordata; class Aves; order Passeriformes; family Bombycillidae; genus Phainopepla; species Phainopepla nitens. Next base: position 441,746 of record VXBQ01014505.1, read on the forward strand.
AGTGGTAGAGTTTCCCTCACTGGAGATATTCAAGAACTCTCTAAAAACATCAGCACAAAAACTGATCATCCTGTTGCAGGGACTGTCCCTGGTTGTCTGGCAATGGGAATGCCACAGCAAGCTTAGCTGACATAAGCACACCCACTGCCTAAACAGAGAGAAAGCAAACAGAGCACATTTTGACTGGATGCTGTTTTGGGCTGTCTACCAGGAAACTCTTGCCAAGTATCTCTCAGTCAGAAGCAAAAAAAATTCACTGCATGTAAAACAAAACCAAAACAAACAAATATCTGATTTTTTTCTTTCAGGCAAACCTTGTGACACCATCCTAAAAATCAAGAATTTCTCAAACGTAAGTTCTAGATAAGCAAAATACACAAAGTCAGTTTTAGAGTTAAAATAACCTATAAAATGTTCCTAGTCCAGAATGCCACAAAAACCCAAGATCACAAGCAGAAGTACTCAAAAAGTTTAGAAAACTTTTTAAGCACAATCCATTATTAAAAAAACCTGAGGCTACACAAAACAGGAACAGAAAATCCACTTGCTTAGTTATACAAATGGGATAGAGGATCCTTTATTTCTAGAAAACTGGAAGTTTACAGTTTTATCCATTATCAAGTTCCAAATCAAAGTAAAATTAAATTGAAAGTCTTAATTATCTAAGAGCCACCAAACTATTACATAAGAACATAATGGGAAGAGGGGACAACACACAACGAAAAGCTGGTAAAGAAATTTAACTTAATGCAAGTTACCTTCTACAAGGTCAAGTGACAGGACAAGCAGAAATGTTTTAAAACTAAAAGAGTAGGGATTTGGATTAGAAATTAGGAAGAAAGCCTCTGCTCCTAGAGGGTGGTGAAGCAGGCTGCTCAGAGAAGTCGTGGATGCCCAACCCTGGAAGTGTTCAGGGTCAGATTGGATGGAGCCCTGAGCAAGCTGGTCTGGTGGGAGGTGTCCCTGCCCCTGGCAAGGGGAGTTGGAACTAGATGATCTTTAAGGTCCTTTCCAACACAAGCCTAAGGTTCTGTGATTCCAAGCTATTCACTTTTTCTTAAAGAAAGATCAGTTTTTAAAAAAGTAATGGTTTTTATGGAACAAAGATCCTCATTTTCCTGCCTACACACACAGCTAGATGCTAGAATGAATACAAAGTCCCCTTCCTAAAATTGATTCCAAATAGGAATTCACTATTTCAAAATTTTTTTGAAAGAAACAAGAATTAGCTTCCTGAGAGACCAGCAGCACTGCTGACAATGTTTGATTTCTTGTTGAAATGATGTTCAGCTCTGATCAAACAAAACCAAATTCACCATTAAAAACAAGCCACATACTCATGCTGACAACAAAGTTACTAACATCCTTCTGTGTGTATCCGTCTCACAATTACCACTATCTTAGAGATAAGCTATAAAGGTGTGGCTGTGCACCACTCTATGCTACAGGAAAACAAAGCAACTCTCTCAAGATGCCAAGGAAAGAGAGGAATTAAGCATCTTCCTTTTCCCAAGCAGCCACATAGGCCTGTCACTCCTCCACTGTGTTAGAGCTGTCAGCAAGGGTGATACACACCTTGTAACAGCTGACAGTAAAGGCCATTTTACTAAGAATGAACACACAGACGTCAGGATTTATCAGTTAGCAACACAACTGGAGGTGCAGATTCATGGCATCATTGCACTGTGCAATCCCAGGATGCAAACAACCAGGCTCCTCTTCTCCAGAAGACTGACTCCCAAAACACACCACTCAGTCATTAATCTTTAACATTTCAGTCTCTCACACAGCCACAAACCAGCCTAATGCAAATCATCACCCTGAGAAAGCAATGGAAGAACTTTGTCATTAGGTTGGACACAGCACCTGGAAAACCAGTGGGAACCTGGGAACTCTACGAAGAGAAGCTGAGAAAGTTGGGGCTGCTCAGCCTGGAATAAAGTTGCATGGAGAGCTCACAGCAACCTTACAGTATCTGAAGGGGATCTACAGAGAAGCCAGAGAGGGACTCCTGGGAAGGAACTCTGGTGCTAGGACAAGGAGTAATGGATACAAACTGAAAGAGGAGAAGTTAAGTTAGATATTAGGAAGAAATGATTTACTGTGAGGGTGGTGAGACACTGGAACAGGTTGCTCAGAGAAGCTGTAGATGTAGTGTTCAAGGCCAGGCTGGCGGGACCTCTGAGCAACCTGGTGTGGTGGGAGGTGTCCCTGTCCACGGCAGAGGGGTTGGGAAGAGAAAATCCTTCAGCCTCCTAGCATTCCAAGTTTCTAGGAACACCGGCGGGATGCAGCACCAGCGGCAGCCCTGCGGTGTCGTCTCGTCCTCCCTCTGCAA
>VXBQ01014506.1:46494-69420 GCA_013400175.1 Phainopepla nitens
AGGGAACATGTAATATAGTACTCCATAGCAGGGACCAAAAAAACCGTAGCTGACTCTCTCTGAAAGCAATTGACTCTAAAACATACTTCCATTGGTAACCCTACTTAAAATGGAGTTGTTTTCTTTAGCCTACATTTATAACTGTTGTGTTAGGATTGGGCCCAAAATGGAAATTCAACACAACTTTTCCTACCAAGTTTTTTCTTTTTTAGGGTATATTTAATAGGTGATGTAAGTTTTTAGAAAATGATCTTTCAGGAATACAGACCTGTGGAATGGATATTCTAGGCAACAGATAAATTATTCTGAAGAGACAAAGGCAGAATTTAACAATTTGAGTGCGCCTTTCCATTACTGTCTTCCTAATTCCCTACTATGCATAGTGGACACTGCATTTTTTTCTTATTCTTTGTATATTAATTTTTTCTTGTGAACATGACTGTATTTGCATTGTTTTGAAAAGAGAGAAAATAAGTTAGAATTTTTTTCTGTTACAGAAGTATATTCATTGCCCGTTATCATGAGAATACTCAGTAGGAAAGACTAGATCTAATGCTGAAAGCTAGAATGAGGGTGAGTTACTAATTTTAATTACACCCCTCCAGTAATATTCTCATATTTCAAATTTTCATAGGAAAAAATGCTAATCAATTATAAGCTGTTGTAGTGCCTTCATAAAACATGAAGAATTAATACTTTATATTGTTAATTTTATTTCATAAAATAGTAAGGATTAATGTAAGTTTTTGAAATCCATACTTTATGAATTTAATCCAAAGTTACCTGTGTGTTTCAAAGCACTTAGCAATGTCCCTGGTCGCTCTGATACATATTACTGTTACAACTTCGCACTAAGGTTGCATAGTTCTTTTTTAATCTGCTGTCATGTAACTGAATTTATTATATCTTTGTTCTAACAGAAGGTTTTTCCATGTTCTTAATTTGACATGGCTTTCCCAGACAAGCTTTCACTAGTACAGATGAAGAGTTTTATCCAACCAGCTGCAATTTTTTTTACAAACCAAATTCCTCTTTCACTCCATTTGCCTATCTTTGGCATGAGTGGTAGATTTTTTTTTTTCTTTTTTAGTAATTTTTAATGAAATGTAATGTAATTTTTGTTATGCCCTCACCAATTCCCAGAAGTAGTCAGAAGCCCAGGACACAGTTTCACAAAGCACAGAAGTTCAAGATTAGTATGAACATTTGGTTTTACAAACCCAGTGGCATTGGTTCTGTATAACCAAATTACTGTGCAGAACATGGGTCAAATTCATTTCTTGGCTGTAGTAGTACCTTTGCTGACCTAAGCCATTATCAAGGTTTCCTGTCAAGGGACTGCTTCAGTAGTCTTTTTGAGGCTTGAATAGCTGCTCTGAGAAGTATAATAAGGGCATTTTCGGGAAAGGAATATGGCTGGTAGAAAACAGGCTGTTTATTTATCATCCTGCCTGATCTCTGCCTGTTGGAGTTGCCCCTGTGGGCCCAGTGGGGTATACTCTTGGGTTCAGATTTCTCAGTTCAGCTCCAGAGATGGAAGAGGTCACAGAGTGGACTTGCGTCACTGTCATTCAGCTTGAGATGGCTGCTGATATCAACCTTCCTGCTGATATCAACCTTCCTGATGCCATAGACAAAATCCCTGCCGAGGAAGCCAACCAGCTGTCACAGCTGGTCTGGATCAACCTCTAGGTCCACAGAATGTTCCAGTAGTAAGGAACAGCAGCCACATTTCTTGTGCCACCCCTAGGTGGAAAAAGAGCCCTAGCAGATGAGTGGAGAGCAAAAGAATTCTTTCTAGCAGTTGTTACCACTCCCAGCCAACCTTTTTCTTCAGTGGAGGAGTCTACTTCTAAAACAGACCCAGCACGAACATGAGTCAAAATATAAACCTAGGCTATAAATGTCCTAAAACATGAAAACATCTCTTTCCTGTGACTGCCTTCTCATGTTCCTGTTAGGAAATGCTGGAGCTCTTCTGTACACATTTGGGAGGTTTTTTTGCCTGACACTTTTCTGTACTTCCAAGCTTATTTCTCCCACCTTTACATGGTAATCTTATTTTACTGAGTAGAAAATTTAGTTTTTAAAATGATTAAAATATTGTTGTGCCATCTTCAGTCTGATTATGAATCATCCCTTTGCTTCACTGCTTCTGTTTAATCCAAATTGATACCAGTATTCTTTCTTTGCAATGTATACAAGAGGAAAAAAAGCCATTGATTCCCTCTGAAACCATTTGTAGCCCTATTTATTTAAAATATAACTGCATTCTTTTTACCTACTTTTAGAAGTGTTTTCTTAGAATTGGGCCCAGTGTGCTTACCAGAATGGCAATCCCACACAATTTCTGGCCAACGTGTTTTTTCTTTTGTAGCAGTGCTTTATAGTTATAGACCTAGGTAAGTAGTTTATCTTCTGAGGTTTCATGCAGAAAGAATGAAACAAAGGAGAAAGGAAGACTATTAAATCATGGCAGATAGTTGCTTAGATTCAATATTCAACTTGGTGGTTCTATTTCTTCCTAATTTATCAGAAAATAAATTCTCTTTTGTGTTTTAGCATTGCTACTTTATGTTGCTACAGACATTGTATTTTGCTTAGATTTGACTGTTTATGTACCATCTAAAAACATCTATTTGACCTTTCAAATCCTCATAAAGTCATATGCATGCTTCTTGATCACCATTTTTACATCTACCAGTCACACTGTTCAAATGTTCTCCAACATTTTTAAGGTTTTATCTTAGTCCTTAATATTTCCATATTTTTAAATGGTTCCATGGAACAAGATAAAAATACACAAAATAATAAATATTTGTCTTAACTGTTGGAATTGCAAAGGAAAAAAAAAGCCCAGAAATGCTAGCAGTTTTCAACAAATGTATCACAAAAAGTAGTTTACTTGATGCATGTTCAGTCTATATTAATCAAAACCAGATTGATTTTAAATTACCCACTGGCACATTGAGTTTTATTTTATAATTATGAAAGTAGTTAATAACAATTATCGGTAGTTAATTAATTTATAATGTCTGTGTGGGGGACTCAAAGAAAAATTGTTGCAATCGTGTTGTTTATCCCTGATGGATTCTGGTTTATGGCTATCAATTGATTAAAAAAAAATTTGATAATATTTTTTGAGCAAGTAGGATTTCTTAACCTGAAGGAAACATTAATAAGTCTTCATGTGTATATGAACTGGAAAAATATGTTCACAGCCCAGAAAGCCAGTTGTATCCTGGGCTACATCAAAAGGAGTGTGGCCAGCAAGTTGAGGGGGTTTATTCTGTCCAGTTCTGCTCAGCAAGACCCCATCTGGAGTCTTGCTCTGGAGTCTTCAGCAGAAAGAAGACAGGGACCTGCTGCAGTGGGTACAGAGCAGGGACACAGAAATGATCAGAGCATCCCTCCTCTGAAAAGGGCAGAGGNGGGCAGAGGTGCTGGCCTTGCTGATGCTGGAGAAGAAAATGCTCCAGGGAGACCTTATTGTGGCCCTCCAGTACCTGAAGGGAGCTTGCAAGACAACTGGAGAGGGAGAGACTGTTTGCCTATCTCTGCAAGACAGGACAAAGGACACTGGTTTTGAGCTGAAAGAAGGTAGGTTTGGATTAGACAGAACGCAGAAATGTTTTATCATGAGAGTGCTGAGACACTGGAACAAGTTGTTCAGGGAGGTTGTGGGTGTCCCATCACTGGAATTGCTCAAGGCCAGGTTGGATGGAGCTTTGAGCAACCTAGTCTAGTGAAATGTATCCATGGCCAGAACAGAGGGAGAGGACTAACTGATCTTTAAAGGTCCCTCCCAGTTCTGTAATTCTGTAATTCATAGAATTCTATATTTTGATCCGTTATCTGTAAAGTAGGCNCCTGGGCTACATCAAAAGGAGTGTGGCCAGCAAGTTGAGGGGGTTTATTCTGTCCAGTTCTGCTCAGCAAGACCCCATCTGGAGTCTTGCTCTGGAGTCTTCAGCAGAAAGAAGACAGGGACCTGCTGCAGTGGGTACAGAGCAGGGACACAGAAATGATCAGAGCATCCCTCCTCTGAAAAGGGCAGAGGTGCTGGCCTTGCTGATGCTGGAGAAGAAAATGCTCCAGGGAGACCTTATTGTGGCCCTCCAGTACCTGAAGGGAGCTTGCAAGACAACTGGAGAGGGAGAGACTGTTTGCCTATCTCTGCAAGACAGGACAAAGGACACTGGTTTTGAGCTGAAAGAAGGTAGGTTTGGATTAGACAGAACGCAGAAATGTTTTATCATGAGAGTGCTGAGACACTGGAACAAGTTGTTCAGGGAGGTTGTGGGTGTCCCATCACTGGAATTGCTCAAGGCCAGGTTGGATGGAGCTTTGAGCAACCTAGTCTAGTGAAATGTATCCATGGCCAGAACAGAGGGAGAGGACTAACTGATCTTTAAAGGTCCCTCCCAGTTCTGTAATTCTGTAATTCATAGAATTCTATATTTTGATCCGTTATCTGTAAAGTAGGCATATGTTATTGTCCAAGTATGTCACAGAAATAAGATAGGCATGGGACACCTCACTGGAAGATCTCTTTCCATCGTATTTCAGTTAAGGAGATGATCTGTCAGAAGGGAGAAACCTTTTCTCCAGAAGTTTCTCTCTTGACTTTCTAAGCCTGTAAAATGTATTCTAGGTCTGTTTTGCTGCACCTTTGCTATGAGTCTGTGTGCGCATCTAGTGCAACTGTAATCTCAAATAATTTATAGATTGTTTCTTCTAAAATTAAGCTATGTTTCACTCTTTAAGATGGTTTTGTGCGTGACTTGAGTGAGCAATGCTTTTTAGCAGGGGCATGTACTGTGCTAGAGTGTCAGTTGATGACTTTCATGACTCTGAAGCAAGGGCAGATATTTCAGTCTCTATGCAGTAGAAGATTAACCATATTTACTGGCAAAGGTTCATGTCTCTTCTTTGTGTAAATAGATTCCTGAGGGCTTAAATAATTTTAAAAATACATTGATGGATATTCTTTGCAAGTTTCACTAGAAACATAAGTAAGTAGCCTTTGCTTTCCCTTGTTGTCCTGTAGTGTGATGCATCACAGAGGACATTTCTAACTACTGAAGAGACAGATCAGGTCAAGACAGAATCCTGACTTTTTGGGTACAGCTCTGTTGGAGCTTCAGCTCATCGTAAAATGCATTATTCCTTTTAATGAAAGAGGTTTTTTATGTATGCTCTTTGAAAATATTATACACTGAAAACTTTCAAGTAGATCTTATGCAAACACTCAGCAGTGCTTTTGTGCTGGCTGTCACATTTTCTCTGTTGTTTACACTTTAATTCTTTCACACTTTAGATTCCTTGTGCAGCATTCTGCACAAAGCATATCTCAGTAAGAAAAGGACAAATAGTGCATTTTTAATTAAAACATTCACATAAATTAAGAGGGTAAGTTGAGGTTGTTCCTATCATTGGTGTGATTAATCCCACTGAAGACAAGAAAGCACAAGAAAAGGATTTGTTCTTTGAATTTGAAGAAGATATTTGCCCTAACACCTTCTTAAGAAAGCAGATGTTTTCTAAAAGGGTCCAAGAACATAAAAGTGGCTGTTTAAGAGATCCCTTTCTAGCCTGTAGTCTTACCAGTGCCAGGTGCCAACACAGAAACATAGAAGAAAAGTTAGAAACAGAGGACTGATTACCCTGTGATATATGCTCCCATCGCCAGCAGCTTAGGAAACGTTTGGGAAGGAACTTCATCAGCACCACTGGCTTTGTGAACGTTGACAAGTGGTGGGTTTTTTAGTCAGCTGGCCAATGTCATCCAAAACATCCTGTCACCATGAATTCCCAGTTCAGTGTTGTATTGTGTAAAAAGTACTTTCATCTGTTTATTTCAGATGAAATAAACTACTAATAAATGAATTTACTGAGTCCATGGCATGTTATAGTACTTATGTTAAAGTAGTAATTAAATCCCTATTTGCCACCTTCTCCACGTCATAATTTTGGAGTGTTTTGCCATCTCTCCACCTAGTTGTCTCTTTTTCAAGCTACTCTACTTATTCTCTCCTCATACAGAAATTATTTTATTCTTCTAACAGGGTATGTTGCTTTACTCTGTGTCTGGTCCTGTTCTGAAGTATTTTTTGAGGAAGTGTAATCAAGACAATATACATCCTCTAGCTTCTCACACAGACACTCTTGACTTAACACTGAGATGTTTTGTCATCTTTCAAAATCTTTTTTCCCATACCTTCCTATTAATGTTAATATTTTAACTTCTCAAATACCATATATGATTTCTCAGAAAGCTCTTCTTAAAAATATTCTCTCTATCTGTAAAAGGAACAGAATTTCAGTGACAGCCAGGTGTGTTGAGTGGGTTTGCTTGGAGATCAGCTTGGACATCTCAAAGAACAGAGCTCAGTATCTATATCTTTTGAGCTATTCAGAGTTTAAACATATGTTTCCTCAGATTCAGCCTTGTCCAGAACAAGGAATTAAAAATCCATTGAAATATATGCAATTGGATTCTGAATCTGTTTATGCTATAACATCTTATGGAATTTGTAGATAAGGCAAATAACGGTGCTGAGTACACTGAATTACCTGGTATTTGAATGTAACCCATCACCCACCATGTCTGATTTTCTTTGTCTGAGACAACACTTCACTCTGAGTACAGCCATGGGAAAGCACATCTCATGTTTTAATTTAGTCAGAAGTCATCTGTTCCACAGTAGCAGGATAAACAATTGTCATTTGAATTCCCCAGTATTCATATAATGTAATGATGATTGGCATCAATTGTTGCATGTATTAGTCATTGTAATTGAGTCTCCTCAGAAGATCATTTTAACGTTAACTGTTTTTAAAACAGATGTCTATGGGTTTATGTGTTTATTTTAGTTTCGTTTCTGTCAATAGCTGCAAGAAGCCATTATCAGGTAGCAACCTGCTGTTCAATTGACATTCCTCCGGCAGTCATGCTGATAGTAGAACATTCCATTTTCAGAAATATGAGGATATTTTGCTAGATACAGGTGAAAGTCTAGTGGATTGTATTGTATATTTAACTGTAGGTGATATTTTGATCTACAAAACAGGTAGAAACATGTTCAGTATTTTTAAAGGCCAAAATATTGAGGTTCCATAAACTCAAAGGCAAATTTAACTGTCAGAGTAATCTTTTAACAGTGCTTATGGTTGTAAATAATTTATTTATCTCATTCACCGGGGCAGGCTTTCCCTTTTTTCATTGCTTTTTTTAAACATAAACAGAGTTTCCCACCTCTGGGTCTCCTAAAGCACAAAAGATATTTGCCAACTGAAGCAAGCTAAACAGTGAGCTACAAAGGTGGTTGGGCTGGAGCACAAGCTAGCCAGCAATGGCTGAGGAGCCCTACTTGGAGAAAGAGATTGGACTGAGAACTGTCAGAGGTTGGGCAGAGGTCTGCTGACATTCCTTCCGAGAGGAATAATCTCATGATTCTTTTAAAAGTCATTATTACTGAGATGGTTAGGTTTTGTACCAATGCCTCAATTAAAAATCAAATTTTTATATAATTTTTATAGCTTTTTGTATTATCTTAGTAGAGACAAAGGAGGATCTTTGATAAAAAATAAGTTTTTACTTACAGAATTTTAAAATATGTCTTTTATTTATGGTGTGTAAGTGTATGTAAGAACTAGATTTCACTAAGGTAATAACAATAAAAAAAGAAGGAAAAAACATGAATGTTTAAAGCATCAAAAAGTACTAGAATAATGCTAGCACAAATCCATTATTGACAGTATTTCTTTCCAGTACTAACAGAAATACCAAAAATGTCTTTTATTATTTTGATTTTTTAATATAAAATACAGTGAAACATGCAAGACATCATTGTTCAGATTTTAAAATCATGTGAAATATATTTGACATGTCTATGCTTTGTAAAAAGACGGGATTGTAGGAGAGAGATCCATACTGGACTGTGTGAAAGAGATCTCAGGTGTGTGGCCATGGCTCACTACCTAATATGTGTGAAGCAGGTAAGAAGTTTTGAAGGCAAAGATGCTTGGATTTGGGATGAGGAGCTGAGGTGAAAATAGACAGAATGATAGTTGGTGCACAAGGACATTGTTAGAGGGACCAGTACCTGCTCAAATACCCCTTCTCTTAATGGAAGAGGCATTTTTAGCAGTCCCCTGCTGTCAGCAGGGTGACCCTTACTCTTACAGTGTATTGTGAGGTTTTTTATTTACCTGTTGCTAACATGGCATTTATTAATGGGAATTTTATAAAATGGACCTAAGCACTGATGTGACCTTCCTTTCACTGCAGACATTCTCTCTGTTTGTGCTGTTTTTCGCTTACCCTAGCTTTTAACTTTCAAGCATAAGTTGAAATTCATTGTATCTTATGAGTGTCTTTACTACATTACCCTCAACCATATATTGTAAAGTAATTTGAAGTGAGGTCTCTTTGAATTCAAGGTACTCAACTTCGCATCACTTAAATTATCGAATTAAAGAGTGTTTATCCATTAGCACATTCACTAATCTTCAATAGATTCAGCCTTCAGGCCCCACAGATGAGTTGTTTTAGCGTGAGGCATCAAGAAAATGAGTGCTTGTGGTGGTGCTCTGTGTGGCCAGTTACAGACTTCATAGTGATGATGATAGTTATGTTTTATAACATGGTGAGATACACCCAGTCCTGTCAGTTAAGCTGATTCATTTATCCAGCTGGAAAAATCAGGAATTGGTCATGGGTGAAGATCTAGAGATTAGTTATGAGATACAAGAGAGATTCTCATTCAGTTCTATAGTTAGTTGCTTCCTTCATGATGTAAACTTAGTTAAACAGAAAAGGAGCGCATCCCAGAAGAGTAGATCAGGAGAGTATCTTTATGCTTTAAACTAAAGCTGTAATAAAACTCCAGAAAATAAAAACAGGTACAAAGAAGCTTATTGGTTAAAGCATCTTACAACACTAATCAACCCTAATCAGCCTTAAATCAGGTTGAGATTAGGACAGCTACCTGAGCGACTGAAATATTGATATGTATGTCTCAGAACAAAAATCACAAAGACTACTTGGAATTTGTGTCACCACTTGACAATTCTGTTAATTCAAGCAGACATTGGGAGCCAGGAATGTGCAGAGATAAATGATCTTTAGGAAGCATCAGCCTAGAGCACTGAGACTGAGCGCCTCCAACTATTTCATTTGTTGAATTTCTTTTTTCTTTTTTTTTTTATCTGAAGTTTAGCTGATCCCACATTACAAAATTTTTATCTTAGTTACATCAAGTACTATATTTTAAATATATGTAGAGAGAGTTTGGATATCTTTTCAATTTTAAGAAATACCAAATAGTTAAACTTCTGGTTTGTGTAATACCTGAATATGACAGATAGAAAAGAAAATATACCTTTATACTTTCAAATTGTAAGAGAGTCTTCATTGCATCTTATTCCTTCATTACATACTTATTTATGGACTGAAATGCTTAAGTAAGATGTAGTGTCCTTTTCAAATATTTACCTGTTTGCTAATTTAATTTTCTGCCCTGGGCATCCTACTCCTGGAAGGGTGAAATTCAGCTGGAATGATAGCAGTGGTACCCTGTAGTACCAGATGCATCAGTTTTGACTGCTGTTTGGCTAGAAACACTCATGTAGATGGATGACTGAGATTAAAGTACCTACTTCTCAAGATTCAGCTACCAGTTTCTGCAAAATTTAAGTAATGAGCTTTTAATCTGTTCTGCTGTATCTTTGATAGGAAGTGCTAAGAAGTGTTCAGATTTCTTTCTCCAGCAACTTTTCTACAAACAAACACTTATTTTCTAGAATGGTGTCCCTGCTTTGGTTTATCTTGTCTTACAGAGTTGTAGTTTATCAGAGTGAAAAGCAAACTGCTTAGCATGTTATGTCTAAAAAATGGCGTTTATGAAGACAATGAAAAATGATATATGCGTGTGTCATTTATAGATGTACCCATTCCCAATTGCATTCACTCCTTAAATATGCTTTTTACCATGCTCCTGTTTTTACAGCCAGGCAGAATTCATTTCCTATGCTGTACTTAGAGAAGCAGTTACTCAGCTCAGAGCTGCTTTCTGCTTGCAGGGTCCTTCAGCTTTCAAAAAATGAACTTAAGTATAATGCAAAAAAACCCCAAACCCAAAAAACAACAAACAAAAAAAAACCCCAAACAAACAAAAAAACCCCCAAAACCTACACACACCCCCCCAAAACAAACAAACAAAATACAAATAAAAAAAACACACAAAAATATAACATGCAAACAAAAAGCCACAAACACAAAAAGACTAAGCCAACAACAGAAACCTAAAACAAAAACCCAAAACAGAACAAAAAAAACCAAAGAAGAACCTACCAAAAATACCAAACTAGCTTTCACATGCATACCTATCTGTGATTCAAAACTATGGTTTTGAAAGAATGAAACTGAAAAGGCCAGTTTCAATGGAATGCTTAATTTAATTTAATATTATTCAATGCTTTAAACATATTTTAAGCTTTGATTAAAGACATAGTTTTGCTGTCCTGTCTCATACTGGGGGGTGAGATGTTCCTCCTGCTACATCATTAATGCCTTTATAGCACCCTGGATGTATAATTTTAAGTTCCAGTCTTGTTGCAATTCCATTTAAAACAAGGCTAACTCTGGTCTGGTGAGGCTTATCTCCCTTGACTTTCTTCCTAGACTGTAGTAGAAACAATTCACAGTCTACAACTAAGAGTACAGGGGCACACTGCAGTGATATTTGTGTGGTTATGCTAAGTAATACTCACTTCCCTTTCTTGCAGTCACAGATTTCCACAGTCTGGTCAGTACAGCTGTGTGCATGGCTGTTGTTTGTCTGAATCAGCAGAATTACCAGATTTAAGAATCTAAGTGACCTTTTTTATTTCCATAAAGTACCACTGGACTTTCTATTGAATCAGACTTCTTGATACTGGCTCAGGAAAACTGCCCTGTAGCCTCAGTCAGACCAGTGAATGTTTGAGTACAAACCAAAACCTTTTAAGAATCAGTAGTGTAAGGTTTTGCTTATCTCGAGGCTGCCTTTAACAACAGTTTATGTGTTCAATCACAAGCAAGTAAATCAAGCTTCTCTTCTACTGACTTCTGAAAGTTACATTCTTAACTTATATTTATCATTTCTATTTGCTTTCTATTTAGACAAGCAATCTGTGGAGTAACCATCAGGCCAATCAAATATTCAGCATAGGGCTCACTTGGTCACGTGAATTGGATACCACAACAGGTCAGATTTTGTAGCAAGAGACTGTTCCCTGATCTGGCTGAGGAGGTTAACTACAGTCTTCTAGCTTCTGCAGACATGATGTTGTGTTGGGATTGAAGCCCGAACTAAGTCCCTTAGTTGGCCAGGTTTTTTCCGGCATTGTCCTAAATAAGATCTCCCTTAACCTCGTCTAGGAGGAATAAAGATGCACCAGAACAGTGTCATTATGATCTCCATTTAGAGAAAAGGCCGCTTGCACCTTTTCATGGTGTAAAATGAATGCATAGTAGATAAATTCACAGGATTTATTCATGCGAAGTTATATGAGTTTCTTAATCACTTTTTCTTTCTTTGCAGCTATTGGCTGACAAACAAGGTCCACATTAAACGACCCAGCACTGGTCTCCTCATGTATACACTTGCCACCAGATTTTGTGATGAAATTCACCTGTACGGATTTTGGCCATTCCCAAAGGATTTACATGGAAAACCAGTCAAGTATCACTATTATGATGACCTGAAGTATCGGTACTTTTCTAATGCCAGTCCTCACAGGATGCCATTAGAGTTTAAAACGTTGTATGTGTTACATAATAGAGGAGCACTTAAATTAACAACAGGGAAATGCATACAGCAATAAAGCACATGTAAAGTACAATAAATACAGAATACACACCTCATCATAAAGATGTTGTGGAATGGCAATGGTACCGCAGTGGGGATTTGTTTCAATACCCACTAAGTTATTGGAAAAAGGTGTTATATCAGAAGTACATAACCAGCTATTATACCTGTAAAGTGCTATATAACTAAGCTATCTTGACTGCAAGGGTTCAAGTAAGTGCCACTTTCACTAAGAACAAAGCTTGAATGTATGCTCAGTAGTGTTTACAGGATGCAGTGACACATTCATCGCAAATTAAAGAAGAAAAAGAGCCTGCCAATTTGCAACTGTGATCGGACAGCCCACACAAGAATACCCAGTGGATGGAATATTTACTTGAGTAAATAAATCAGGCTTTGGCAGAAAATGTCATGATGGATTTGAGTAGAGAAAGTGAAAGATCAAACAAATCAGTAAATGCCTTCAGTCAGAGAACTGTTTCTGATATTGTATTATAACCTCAGCTTATGTTGCTGGTTTTTTTGCTGTCATTTGGTTTTGTTGCTTTTAAGTTTGGAATCTTACAAGATTTCAAGGATGTTATGAGTAATCAAATTTTTTATCTTATGGAATTGTCTTAAGGAAAAAAGATTTGTAAGTGGAGGAGGGTGGAGGGGAACATCAGATATTTTTTCAAGTGTTATTGTGTTGTATCCTGCTGTCACACAATCCTTAACATCCCAATTGTTTCTCTAGCTACTGTTGTCTGTACCCATACATGAAACCATGCAGATAGCATTTTGATCTGACTTTAACAGAAGTTTTTCTCTCCTGTACAGATTTGAAGACATACAAGAGGGTGCCCTTATTTTCGGTGCCAAAGATTACTTTTATACACATTTTTTCCTTATCTTGGAGAAATGGTGTGGATTTATGTTTCTTTGCTGCTTAAGAGAACATATTCTTTGTTATTTGTATTTTTTAAGCATCTCAGATCAAAGCCTCTTTACTGACTTTGCATATAGAATTCTTCAGAAAAATCTGTAGGAGAAAGAAATTACTTCATACATTCAAATATATATGTGTGTGTGTGTGTGTATACAGTTTTATTCTTGGTAGAAAGGAAAAGTCTAAAGAAACTCAGGTGACAGTGGAACTAAAGAAAAAAAAAGACATAGACAATTAATAGAAAAATGTGCAGGTCATACAGTTCTTGTCAACTTCTAATGCTGTTAAATGATCTCTTTATTTAAAATACCTCTTTTGTGTCATCTAGATGTTCTGATGTGTAACTGACTGAAATAACGCAGAGCTGCATTATCTCACAGTTGTGGTTTTGATCATCAGTCTTGTTTATCCAAAAAACCAAGACTTCTTTCACTTCCTTCTTTCCAAAAAAAGAAAACAAGAAATTACAGGAGCATAGGAGAGGGTGGAGTGTCAGTACAGCATAAATTAAGAAACATAAGTTGTCACCCTATGATATGTTTTAGTACTAAAGGAGCACATAAGTGGGTAACATTATGGTTTCACATCTTTTCTGTTATGCTTGTCTAAGGAGTAGGCATGCAGGTATAATGTATGGGTATTTTCTTGTTATGTTTTCAGAGCTACATTAGGTCCTGGTCTCAAATATGATATTCAGTGTATATACTGAATTTTGAATTAGTTTGAGCAATTTTGTGTGTATCACCACTCTCACAAACATTTACTAGCTGAAAATGCTCTTTATTACCCATTTTCTCCTCTTAAGTTCATGTATTTCATCATGCATGATTGGAGATCTGCAATTATGCAAATTTGGTAGCTAAATCACTGCCTTGCAGCCAAATATTACAGGAAGTAGAAAGTCAGTTCTATTATATTTAAGATGCAGTAACATCTTTCCTTATTCACCAGACTCTCCCTCCTAGGGCAGTTTCCTTTGGCCACATGCTAATGTGCTGTAAGCTGTCCTAACATAAATCTCACTGAAACCAAGGCATCACAAAGAACTGAACACCCATGCAGACTGGAATGTGTTTAATTTGTTCTTGATAAACCTGAGGGTGCTATTTGTTCACTATGTACACCTTCATTTTATTACCAGGTTATTTCTTCCATGAAGGGTGAGCATGTTTCTGTTCTTGCTGTTAGGGTTTTGCTGCTGTTGATCTTCTAAAGCATATGTCATATACGCTGACAAAATTACTTTTGAAATAAAGAATTCACACATTGCCACTCTCTCAGAAGCTCAGAGAAACATCTGCTCAACTTTATCTTTTGGGAATGTCTTTCCTTCTCTCTGGTGTCAGGCCATTGACAAATGGCATGCTCATG
This sequence comes from Phainopepla nitens, assembly GCA_013400175.1. Classification (NCBI taxonomy): domain Eukaryota; kingdom Metazoa; phylum Chordata; class Aves; order Passeriformes; family Bombycillidae; genus Phainopepla; species Phainopepla nitens. The sequence continues at coordinate 60,649 of VXBQ01014506.1, forward strand.
TAGTCTAAAATATTAACTGACGTGATTTTGTTCACCTGTGGAAGGTTTGAATATGCCAGTTGATTATATATCTGACAGCAAAGTCAGTGGGGAACTCTCTTATTCCTTAGCAGTAAAAAAAAAAAAATTGTACAAATGAGTAAATGAAAAGAATATTATGTAAATAGAAAGATAGATGAGAAAATTTGCCTTTAAAAGTCGACAGACACATTAAACCTTGGCCTAAGCCTTTGTTTTGCATGCTTCACATTTGATTTTCTCCAGGTGGAGTTAACTTTAGTACATAAGTCATGGCATCCAGATTTTTACCCTGTCACTAAATTTCTCTGACTTGGTTTGGCACAAGACATGACAGCAGCACCTGCTTCAAAGACAACAGAATTTTCTCATACCTCCTCAAAACTGGGCCTTGACCTCATCTTCTGCAGGCTTTCTAGCTTCAGTACTGCACTCTTGGACACCATGAGCCATAGGTTCAGGGCGCTCCACTCTCATCCACACTCATCCTTCTCACAGCACTCTCCCCTCAGACCAACACCTTGGTGTGCCTCCCTACCAAAACCATGGGACTCCACACCAGTACACGTCTTCTCTCACCTGCCTCACCTTATCCTGAGCTGAGGTATGATGTAGTGAGTGAGAGGTGGGTCTCATACTGTTCTCTGAGGCAAGTAGCAGTTGTAGTTTCTGACTGTAGGTCTTCACAAGCACTAGGGATCATTTTACACTATTGTTCTTGTATAATACTTGTGTCAATGTGGAGCCCAAAGACTCTGGGAGACTCCCTGGTGTGTGATTTGTTGTGCTACAAATTGTTTTGAGATGGTTTGTGACCACCAGTTACTGCTTGATCTAAGGCGACCTGAGGTGAGACATGCCCAGGACTTTCCCCAGTTGTTTGTGCTCTGCAGCTGGGAAGCCACAGCAATGGACTCATTGCAGACACCCTTCTGATCCTTCTGTTATATCTCCTGCAGCTCTTGGAGCATTTCTCCTAAGGTACCCCAGGACCTAAATGGAAAAACAGATTACTTCCACTGTGTGACTTTTTCCCTGAAGGTGACCCAGGGCATTTCAGTGAAGTCTTAACTGCTGTGTAGAGACTTTGAGGGGAAGCAGATTTCATTCTGTGGTACTTCACTGGTTAGCAGTCAACAGCTTAAACCGTCATAGCTGCCTTGGGTGATTTCTGTTGTTTATCTACATTCACACTTCTGCTGCCCACAGCATGGAGCAGATAATCAGTTTATATTGCAATTAGCACTTTTATAATCCAACACTATCAACAACTAATACAAAGTAGTAGGATAAAAAAAGAAAGATTCCTAATGTTGTAATGTTATCTGCCCTGGTGAGGAACTGCTGAAATGTCAGTCAGTTGTACTTGGAGTGTTCCTCAAATTTATCCTCTCATCAGCCATATCAGTTGCCTGCTGTAGTACCTAAATGTACACATTTAAAAATAAGAACTGGAAACTAAATCAAGACAGCAGAACGTGTATATTTTTCCAAAGCTATGGCAGCTTTGCATTAAACAACTTGATTTCATTCAGATAAGTTGATTGTAAATTGCATATTAAGATACATGTTAATGTTTCTGTGACAGTCTTTCATATTTCATACAAATAATAGATAAATGTTTGATTGTTAACTTTTTGGCTTTGGGACAGTTCTCTTCCACAGCTCTGAGCCACTCTCCAGATATAAGATCTACTGAACCTTTCAAATCTGATTTTGATGTGTAGTAATGACTGCATCATTCTTTTGTTAAACAATATAAGCAACATATGCTTGAGGTCAGTACTTTGTCTCTAATTGACTGCAATTTAAAGAAAAACAGGTGCGGGTTCAGTACCTTTTTTTAGTGGTTGATCTAGCAAAGTGCTAAGCACTCTTAGCAGTGACTTTCCTGGGAGAGACATGTCCAGGATTTAGATGGGGATCTAGATTAGCATATTTCAGGATAGAACTCTGAAATTGCACATTATTTATTTTTAAGAGCACTGTTACTTTGTGTAGGGAAAAGCACAATTGTTATAAATGTAGATAAAGGAGAGTACTATTGCTACTGAGTGTATGTCATACAATTTCTGTGGATTAAAGTATTGATACATATTCTCTCAGAATTGTCATGTTTGACACTGTTAGTCTTATTTCAAGTACACCTATGGGGATTGTTTTTTATTTGTATAACTTAAAAATAAAAAAATCCTTTCGTGTTTTCTGCTATATTCTGTTCCGTATTCCTTTGTAACACAGTTATGGTAATTTTAATCAGTCTTGTGCTAATTCTAAGACTCTATGGAAGAAGAGTGTCAGCTCCCTTAAGGTGTCTAATCAGGGACTTTCTCAACACAAAAGGGGATATTAAGAAAAGGAGGAAGCCATACACAGGACAGAGACACAAACATGTCTGACCAATTACAAGGGAGGCAGAGATGAAAACCAAAACTGATGAATCACACAAAATGGTAAGGGTAGATTGTAGGATTTTTTTATTCCAGTATGATTTTCTGATCAAGGACTTTGTCAATTGGGATACTAAGGAGAAGGGGCAAGCAAAGTATGTGGAGACCCAAACCTGACAGGCAAATCATAATGGAGACAAGGAGAATAAGTCAGCTTCATCAGTCAAACTGAACAGCTATCAAGAAACTGTGGGCAGATGGTACTTTGCAACCTGCAGATGCAGTCCTGGGGGTCCAGGATGTTGGAGGGGGTTGGTGGGCCTTTGCAAATGGGGCAATGTGCAGGTGAGGAAGAGAAGAGGAATTGACCGAAAAGAGGCCAGTCGCATGTAAACCATGGTGGGTCAGTATGCTTGTCTGGCAGGTTCCTAAGGCTGATTGCCCCAGTCTGTCTTGAGTCCATTACATCTTCTCTTACCTCCCTCTCTGTGTAATCTCACTGTCTCGCCCATGTGTGTGCTTGCTGGAAGGACTCAGTGCCAGATAGTGAGGGACTGTTGTGAGAGGATTGGGTGACAGCTGCTGGAGTGCTGACAAGAGATTTCGATGTCCCTGGCCTGTGGTGTTAGCTGCTGGTGAGGGATGAGGATGGGGGTCTCAGTCACTACCTACAACTACTGAAATGAAGGGCTTCATGCCAGGGGGGTTTGCATTGGATATTAGGGAAAATTTCTTCACTGAAAGGGTAATTAGGCATTCAAACAGCCTGCCCAGGGAAGTAGTGGAGTAAGACCTGAGAACATGGTGTAGTGGTGGATTTGGCAGTGATGGGTTAACAGCTGTACTCAGTGATTTTAGAGGTCTTTTCCAACCTTTATGATTCTGTGATTCAGTGTCAGCACTGTAGCAAGCAGCTTCCCCTAACCTCCTGTCAGGGGAAGGGTGTTCCCAAAACCAGCTGCTGGGCAGGCTCTGCACGAGTGAGGCAAGTGAGGGGATCAGTGCTGGCTGCTGCAGTGGAACCACAGGTTACAGTCTGTCTGTGTGGTGCCAGTGGCTGGGATGAAGTATTTGTGTTCTCCCCAAACCTGGTGTAGATGGGGTGCACATGGCCATCACCAGCAAACTTCCGTCTGGGCCAGCCAGCAAGTTGAGGACACATGGGTCTGACAAGGGAGTTCGAGATTGGGGCAGGGACACCAGGCAGGTAGAGGGAGCTCCATGAACACATGTATGCTCATGAACCTGGAGAGTGTTCCCAGAGTGTTGCACCAGGGACCTTCTGCCTACCAGCCAGGAGGAAGAGCAGGGAGCCTTGGGGTACTGTGCAGTGCCAGTGCGAGTGACCAGACATGGTGGTGTCCTCTGTCTGTCACAAGGGTGTGTGCTCAGCTTCACTTCTGTGTGTGCTTGAAAATGAAAAAACACTGCCCTCAGCCTGGGCAAAGACCCTGGGCCCCCAGGCACTGGATATCAGCCAGGCAGGAGACGTCCTGGTCCAAATGCCCCTTTAATAGAATCTGTTATAAAATGTTTGAAGCAATTCACAGGAGAGCAAGACTGACTGAGATCTAGATTTAAACTCTAAATGCACTTTAGATTTTTAAATAAAATGGAAAATATTGTGCTCGGTGATTGTATGAAGGAATGTAGAAATCATAGGTATTACTGCAAGGACCATATAGTATATTTAAAGCCTATTAAATCCATCACTATAAATAACAGATTCAAACAACAATAGATTTCTAAAACTTTACCAGACGTGTTGCAAAAGGAAATACATACTTCCATTCTGGTTATAGATAACTAGAAAATATCCCCAACTTTTTCTATAATGAGTTGGATATTTTTATGCTGTAGTTGCAGTTTCAGTCTTCACACACTGTTGGAGCTTATGCATCTTTGAAAATTCTATGACTGTGTTCTTTTTCATTACATAGGCATAAAAGAGGCCAAATTTTGCTGAATTCTGCTTATGGCTCTGTAATGTTAATTAGATTATTTTAAATTGCTATCCATTTTTATTGAAAAGTGCTGTCTTTTGATTGCTTACTACAGCAAAAATGTGAGGATATAATTGATAATAAGTAACTGTGTTCATGAAAAATTACTGTACTGTAATGAAGGCCTGCTCACACTGACAGTGTGCACCCATCCTTTCTCCTGCCACTTTTGAAAGTGGCCTCATGAACCTCTCCTTTCTGTATTCAGTTTGTGCCTTATCTCCTGCTTGTTCCTTATATCCCCCAATAAATGCACAAATCAATGAGATGTTTTCACCCTTTTCTTACTGCAAAACTTAAAAGATTTTTTATGAGATCCAAGTGCTGCCTTAAGAAGCCTGTGACAAGATGAAAGACTGCTTTTCAAAGGAGTACTCCCAAAAGGAGTACTGCCAAAAGCGGGAAATTTCCACTTCTGGTTTAGTTGTCCCTTTATGGCACTTAGGTGGTAACAGAGCTAGCCAACTGCACATGTAGCTAGTCAGCAGAGTAGCACTGAACAGCTGGTTGGAAGACACCTCTGGAAATCTTTTAGTCCAACCCCATTGCTAGAACAGGTTGACCCAGTGACCAGGTGACTTTGGAATATCTCCAGAGATGGATCCTCTGCAACCTCTCTGTGCAGCCCATTCCAATGCTCTGTCAACCTCAGAGTTAAAGTTTTTCCTCATACTGAACTTCTGTATTTCAGTTTGTTCTGTTGCCCCTTAGAGAGGCTGTGGTCCCAAAGAGAAAGAATGCTTTTTTCCTGGAAACTAAAATGTATTCCAAGGGAAGTGCAATGAGAAACATAAAATGACAAAAAGGAACAAGAAGGATCCATTCTACAAAGGAGACTTTGCTTGAGTCTCAGTGCTCTTTGTTATAGAGCAAACAGCTGCTAGATCAGAAGCCAACACAGATATCTCAGGCAGTGGTTCTTCCTTCTGTGCTTCTGACTTGATTTTCCACTGTATGTTTCATCCATGTTGTAAGCAAAAGAGTGAGCCTTGCTATCCAACTCTGTTGTTTTCCGCATATGTACATCAAATCTGCTTTAGCTAATATGTTTGATGGTGATTCTTTAAGCAACCTAAACCACTCATTGACAACATACTGTGACAGTTTTGTTAATGTGTGAATAACATGCAATGAACAATCATGAGCATACTGAAGTAAAGTTCAGCTCCTACCTTTAAGCACAGTCTCCATCTTAGGGACAATAAAAGGCATTTCTGGAATGCCCCTGCCAAAAAAATCTCTGATGACCCACAAGGATGCTGTCAAGGAATTAAGACTCAGATCTTAATCTGGATCTTAAGCAAGAAAAGTTACTAGTTCTTGTGTCAGAATGGGCATGGACAGTCAGCCAAGGCTACCTGAAAATATGTTCTGTACATGAAATAAACCCTTCCAAATAGTCACCATCCTTATGTGATGTGTATCTCAAAAAATACTTTAAAGAGATGTAGGATTTTCATAGTCAGCTTCTTGCCTCAAATTAGTAAGCAATCATTCAATTTCTGAAATCCTGATAAAGCAGATTCACAGTCACAAAGTGTTTTGCTAATACAGAAGTGATGAAATGGGCTGCTTCCCTGCATGGCAGCAGATAGTCAAGTGCAAGCATCTTTTCTCAAAAAGTACCTTCTCAAAAAAAAATTTGGTGAATTAGCTGTGCTGTTCAGATAGTGTTCCTAGGACTTTTGGTTCCTTATTAACTCATGAATATTATTCTCAATAGCTTCTTTTCCTTTCAGAGATTGACAGCTGCTATTAAATCAACTAATTAGGCAACTTATCTGCTTCCATTCACTATCACATTTCTCAGACTTACCTTCATGGCTCAACAGCTGTTCTGGGGCATTCACATGCTTGTTTCCAGCCACTTCCACAGTTGCACGAACAAGAGAATCCTTCAGGTCTTAAATGTTCAAGAACAGTGTCTGAGCAGCCCATTCACATGTTGTTTGGCCATATAATCCTCTGACTGCAGAAAAGCAAGAATCAAAGTGAAGATTAATGACATTATAAGAATATGAAAATAAAAAGAAAAAAGAAGTAACAAAATAAAAACAAATGCTTTCAAATATCTCTCCTGAATCTCCAGCTGCATGCCATTCACCCTTTCCTCTCCAGAGCTGTCCACTTGCTCTCCAAGCTCTCTATTCTTCCTTCTGCTGAAACATTGGCAAGTGCAAACTGAGTCCCAAATCTGTGTGTGAAGAGAGACTTTCAGACCTGAAGCAGTGTTACGTAGCAATGCACCAACTTGGAGGAAGAATAGCTATTGTGGTAAGGTACTCCACGTAGATGAGTTGCTTCTTTAAGAAGAATGAAGGTGTAGTTTGGGTAATGGATTATGGCAATGCTCTTTGTTCTGCTTCTACAGCATACAGAAAATGCCATGCGATACACAAGCAGGATTCAGTGCTGTAATGGATCTAACTGTTTATCAACCAAGCCAATGTGTAAAGCCTGATTTTACAGTTTTGTTTCATCTCCTCTCATGCCAGCTGCATCACTGCTTTTCCACTTTCCATCTTTACACTTCTAGTGTCTTCTAGAACTCTGCCACTGAGCTGCTTCCTCTTCCAATTATCCCACATCTTGCTATGTCCACTCTTTTCCCATTGTACAATGGGAAAAAAGGACCTGTTCCACAAAGACAGGAGAAGCTCGTAAGCCAGACAGCTATGCAAGCACTAATATGCCCATGCTAATAAACCTGAATCCCATTTAGGGGACTATTGCTGTTGAGGGAGTGCAGAGTGCTGTCTTTTCTGCAGAAATAAAAATGGTGTTCCCTCTTCTTCTCCTTCTTGTAACTCTCTTATTTCCAAAAAGTCCTAAGAATTTAAAATGTCTAAGTCAGCTACTCTTCTAGAAAATATGGCTGATTTTGATCAGGGGTTAATATGGAATCAGAATCATTTAACTTGGAAGGGGTCTCCTGACATCATCAAGTCCATCTCCTGCTGCTTGAGCTGGTTCAGATAAAGCAATTTACCCAGGACCGTTTCATGTTTTAAAAGCCTCTAGTGATGAAGACTCCACAACGTCCCCAGGTAGCTTGGTCCTTTATTTCACCACCCTCACAGTAAAAAACCCCCACATTTTCTTGTGTTTATATGGTATTTCCAGTTTTTAATTTGTACCTTTTCCCTCTTCTGTCAAAGTGCACTGCTGAGAAGAACATTACTCCTTCTTCTTTCTTTACAGTCATTATTTACTTATACACCATTTTTGAGACCTCCTTGAGCCTTCTGCAGACTGAACAGTTCCAGTTCTTTCAGCCTTTCCTCATAGAAAAAATGCTTTGGACCCTTAAACTTCTTCATGGGCCTGTGCAGTACTCATTGGGTAAATTATTAGGATGAATTGACAGTGGCATCATTTAAAGGTTATTGCCTTAGCAAACCAGGATAAAGTTAGCTGTACCTAAAGACAAAAGTATGTGACTGTAAATAGAAAGAAAGATACCTGAACAGAATTGTGTATGTTGTCAATGAGATAAATCCTATTCCTTGGTCTCACTATTACTGCTAGTATTTGAACACCCTCACTGAGGCATTGGTTGAGATGATTTGTAGGCAGATGAGTAATAATCCAGACCATATTCTCCCCCTTTCATTTTTCAGTAGCTTTTTGCCTGGAGCATGTGATGAATGTTGGAAAGATGCTGTGCAATTCTGACAGGGAAAGTAACTTGCTTCACAGGAGCAATATGAAAGTTACCATGCAGTCCAGGAGAATTTTGTTCTTAGGGCCAGATTATATTTTATAGCTTTGACATGGCTTCTGTCTTGAAGCAGATCTCTAGGTAACTATAATGAAGTAAGTGATTCTAGATACACTTGCATATTGTTTACTGTCATACTTTGGACAAGGTTCCAAATAATGGAAAATATATTAAAAACATATGGCCATATGTGTTTGAGCTTTATTTTTAGAGCTAAGTAGACTAATGTATCTGGAAGCTGAAAAAATGTGATGATCTGTATTTTCTTCAGTGTGCTGTTGAAACCAGTTATATAGAGAAGATAACTCTGTGATTTGGACACCAGTGGTTCTCTAAAAATTGGTAAGATTTTGTCATCTCTGCACTCTCTTTATCTGAATAACACATAGAACTTGTATAAGCATTTTTAATTATTTTGCATAGAAATCATTTGTATAAGGTATATTAATTCATAATTGTTTGACTTTTTCTTAATTTGATGTCTTGGTTTGAAAGACAGTTGTCTGCCAAGGAAGGTGGGAACCTCCCTTGGAATGGAGAATATGACCTCCTTCCCTCTCAATTATTACAGCTTTGAAATTAAGGGCTTTCAGGCAAAGATATGGGAAGAGGAATACCAGTTATTTACCAGTATGTGTGT
>VXBQ01014506.1:73407-83576 GCA_013400175.1 Phainopepla nitens
GCACCAAGGGGATTAAACTTGCCATGTGGAAAAGGTTCATGACAAGAATGAACCGCTGTAATACACAGGCTGGAAATACAGGACACTTGAGGTATGACATAATTGCAGCCCACTTTCTGTGTGCCCAGAATCCAAGTCAAATCTGAGTCTAAACATATTTTATTGGATTAGCTTAAACCCATTGCTACACTATAATACATATATATATATATATATATAAAATATACACAATATCTTCTGCCTCTTAGGAGAATTCATTAATTTAGTATTGACATGCGAACAGAACTAAATATATTTTGATTTTCTGCAGACTCCTTCTATTAACTCAAACATGGGCAAGGCAAACTTTCATATGGTCATGTCCTCAGGTGAAGTTTCATAGAAGTCTGATGAAAGTTTCAGTATGAAGCAACTATAGAAGAATAGAAGACTCTTCAAAAAGTCTGTACACTCATTTATTTTTATGTCTGTGATCAGAAAAAATTGACATATGCTGAATAAGATCCCATTGCTGAAAAGGGATTACATTTCCTTGTGGAGAGACATATGACACACAATCAGTACAAAACATATTAACCTCTGTGTAAAGGCAGTTGATATTTGGAAATGATGTGCTCAAGGGACGGTGGCATTATTTTTAACAATGATAGGGGAAAGAAACAAGAATACTGTCACAGCACAGGACCCAGAATGAACCACCAATTCTATATTTCTTCAGCAGAAAAATGCCACTTTGAGAAGGGAGACCTTTTATAGCAAGAATGTGACAAGATTCTAGGCAAAGTCTTGAGAACCTAAGAAACTCTCTAATTTATGTACTGAAATGTCTAAAAATCACATGCTTCATCCTGAATGAGGACCTTTAAGCCCTTGTTTGCCCTAGACCTTTACCCCTGCTCTTTTTCAGCATTCAGATAGATACCAAAAATGGCCAATCTGAATATTTTAAGCTGTTATTAACACATCATCTCAGTATATGCTCAGCTGCAGAAAAAAGCATCTCCAAAGCTGCTTAAGCGGTGTGTGTTGTGTTTGTTAAGCAATGGTAGATCTGAACTGTTTCCTTCTCTCAGAAGGTAGGTACAACTAGTTGGTTTTGAGTGGAGAATATTTTTATTTTTAGACATTTAAATGAAATTCCTATACATTTCTGCCCACCTTCTAGGAGAGTCATAATCTTGTCAATAAAAATATGAATCACTTGATGATACAGAAGTGTTCATTGCAGAAATATTTAGAATAAAATATCTGCAGGTAGTTGAATGTTATATAGTTCCTCCTGTTGTAATAAGTCATTCCTGGGGCAGTAGAAATAACCTGCTTTAGGGTTCTAGACATACATTCTGACTGTTTAGGCATATTTTAGGTAAAATAGAAAAAAAATTTCTCATATTTTAGGACAGGCAAATTGAAAAACCAATTGACTAATACATTTAAATGTTTCAAGTCCAATGGAAAGGGAGGTCCTTACTCAAGTGCTGCTTAAAATAAACCTTCATTTTTAAGAATTGCAATATTTTGTATTCTTGACATAATTCTTATTTTTCTGAGTATTTAAATTTAAAAATTGTAAATTTTTTATTCTGAAGGTCTTAAGAAAAAGAAACAGTTACTTAAGGGGTTTCTGATCTAAAACAATATTTTTTGTTTGTATTTCCAGAAGCTTTGTTCCTGAAAAACAGATAACATTCATATCACTATTTTCCTAATTTGTTATCTTTATCAGTATATAATATCTTTTTTTCTACCAAGCTATTCAGCTCTTCCACAAAAGTGTTTCATCAATTGTTCTATCAAACATGCATGGAACATTTATGCAGATTTTCTGAAGGTAGTAAGTTTAAAACATATATAATTTAATGGAACAGCTGCAGCTGTGGTATCTTTAGTTTGTGTGCTCAAAGCGACAAACTGCAAAGTAATATTTGTCCCTCTCTGCATTCTCTGATTCATGGAGCAGCCACTCAGCAACATTAGAGTAATCTTTGAGCTCAGTTAAACTGAGCTGATTTGGCCTTGAGATACCTGACAGTCACTGAACTGCTACAAAGGAAGAATTCCTTTAATCTGCGTACACTCAGTCTGCAGGACTGAGAACTGACTGGGAACCACTGTAGAAAACCCAATACCAGGTTTTTATTTTAATTTTTATTTTTCTGATTGCAGCCAAACATAACAGAGACCTATAATTAAAAATTTTTAGAGTTAGTTACATGCAAAGATCTGGGAAAATCCTTGTAAAATTCTTGATCCCTCTACCCACAGTGTGAATTACTTTTGACATGGATGTACTTATAGGAAAAGGGTTTGGCACTATTAACCTGAGAACATCTTCTGAAAAGTGCTGGATATGGAAACACTCATGGCATTAAATTCCCTCAAGTTAATATGGTGCTTGGAAGGTGAGTGTGTTGTAGCTTTATGTATACAGGCATTCTTGTAGGTTTTAAAATAATCCTATTTTCTAGGAAGAATTACAGAAATGCATCTTGACTTGATACTTCTTACTGCTTGAGTAAAAATATTTAATTCTTGGCAATGTTTTTCAAAAGTTTACATTCCTCCTGATGGAAAATTTGGCTGAAATAAAATATTAAAATAAAAAATTGGGAGGTTAATCTCATGGGGCGAGTGTTTTGGGCTTCAAATTTGTTTGAGTCAGCATGATACAAGATCCAAGTGGTAAGAGTGCTGTCACAGCTCTTATTGGAAGACCACACCCTTTTCCTTTCCCCTCCCAGCAGGATGAACTAGAGGAAGTTCAAGGAATGTTGAGAAGTCAAAGGTAGCAAACTGAGCTTTACTGCCTGAGGATACTGCTTGAGCATCAAGTGTCTCTGGTCTCTTCAGAGGCTACTGTGCACTATCAACATGAACAGCAGCAGCACAGTTGTATTTGGGTAGATTTCTTCCCAGAAGAGTCTGTGCATCCATTTACAAAGATGAAAGAGGGTGAACAGGAGCATTGGCCGAGATACTGTCTCATTTTCACTTTTTAATAATCATGTTTGAACATAAGATTAGATTAAACCAGAATATGATATCTTTATAAATTTCAGGATATTTTGCATGTCTTTTTGCTTGCACCTTAGCAGATGTTTTAAGATGAGATGAGAAAAATCCTTTGGAAAGGAGTAAGCAAATCACACATGAATGAAAACTATTGAATGAGCATTTAATCTGGGGTCACTTGATCAGAGCTAGTGACTGCTCACCAGGAAGTGCTCAATAACCCTTCACATGTCTGTTGTTCACTTACGGGATGTCCAGTTATTCTGACAAAAGCTTTGAATTCCATGTTGGTCACAAATTTTAGGCCTCCATTCATATTGTTCCACATTGTGTGCAGTGAGACACCATCAGGAATGATTTCTTTCTGCTTGGAGTCTGTAGTTAACATCCCAGAAAACATCTGTGATGAGCCAAAACTCAGTCTTTCAAAGACAGCAGCTGTAGCCCAGCTAAAGTGCTGCAGCTGAAGTCACCTTGTTAAGACACAGTTTTCATTTTAATCAGAAGAGATTATTTTGTTTAGGGAACATGGTGCATATAAAGAACCACCTCTTGCAGACTGAATCTTGGAAGGTGACATATGGAGGTTGGTCTGGAAGTTTGTCCATGGGGATTTGGGGGCTTTTCCTGTTTCTCTCCTGCTTTGGCACTCCAAATTACAATAAAATTTCTGTTTTTCTCATCATAGTATAATACTGTTTGATTCTCATGTACATGTATTTTCTAGAGATACTGCTTTCATGCTTAGATCACAGTGCCTGAAGCAGCAGTACCCGAATATTTATGCAGTTTATAGCAGAAGGTATGGAAGGAAGATTAAGCTTTGTATCTGTCACAGTGAGACCCACTAATCTGCATTTTTGGAAGTCATCAGATATCATAGCTTTACTGTGCTCTTAAGTACAAATCTATTATTCTCTGACAGGGCAGACCAAGTCTCTTGACAACACTTTGGAGCTAATATAATGTTTGGGAAATAGCTGCTTGAAAGTGATGTCAAAAGGCTTTGATGGCCTTCTGTTTCTAAATTCGTTTTATCGGTGACTCTTGAATAATTTTCTGAGGTCTGCTTTTTCTTCTGCCCATCTACAAGGGACTCAGATGATTCTCTGACAGCACACACTGTACAGCAAAGAAGATATTTAATGTTCTTTAACCGCAGGAAGATGACATACTAGGAAACTGTAGACTTCCTGCTAATGCTAGTCTGTTTCAGACCAAGTTCTCTACAACACAGAAGAATGTTTCAATATTTTTCCACTTTTACCCCAGAGATTCTACTCTATGCTAATTGCCAACTGACATGGAATTAGTTTCTTGCTATACTGACTGTGAATGTGCACTTGCACATACTGTGTTTCAAAGGTTTAAAATATACACACAGTTAAACAGAAACACATATAATACAACACTAATCTTTTGAAAAGAAATGTGTATATAGAAAATATATATACATAAAACCTAGTGAAATGCATATATATTCCTCACAGGATTTTTAGTTACTTATAAATTGGTGACAATTTTTTATTTTATATGTTGACAGGTTCTCAGAAAATTAATCACATTATTTTTCCCTCTAAGCTTTATCTTCCTTTCATCATCAATAGTATAGAATACCCTTATGTGTAAAATGAGATGAAAAAGGAAGCCTTTTGTGATATTGTCTTTTAGTAGGTACTTCATTAGGGGTGTATTTTCTCCAGCACCATTAATCATTACTAAGGCAGTTATTTTAACTTTAGCAGGCATGCCCCTTGTTAGCTAAGTGCCTAGTTCTCTCTACATTTTTATTCAAAACAGAGCAGTCCTTCAGCCTGGGTATATTCCCTGAGCTCTGTGAGATTTGCTCGAAAAAGGGCTGATTTACCCCAGCCTAGTTAAAATCTCCATATGTACTTTCCCACAGACAGACTTCACCTCATTTTGCTTCTATGCTCTTTGAATCTCCTCCAAGAGAAGAAAAAAACATAATAAAAGGGAGAAGTTAACAGTTTCAGATCAGACTGCAAAAGAATTTCCACATGATCTATAGGAGAAATGAAAGTCTTGCTCCTTCTTTCACTTCCTGCACCAGTGCTTATCTGAATGATGTGGAAACACCAGTGTGAGGGAGGAGAGGTTTCATATGATGCAAGAGTTTGCATTTGGAAATTCCATCTGATATTGAAAACACATCTTATTTGAGAGTGAGACTACTTATTTTTGGCTTGAGTTTATGAAAGTTGTTCTTATTTAACTTGAGAAGACCTTCAAAATGTGGTGAGCTGTAGCAGCAGAAACATAATTTTTGTAGGGTTCATATCAGCACTTGCAAAGACGCCCAAAAATTTGCCTGCTCCATAGGATTGATCATTAAATCTAAATTTAAAATTATTTAACAAATTTGGCATATTGAGAATTCTTCAGCATATTTGAAAATAACTAATTTCATAGTATTTGATGTTGCTTGATTTTACTTCCTAAATATAGAAGGGAAAAATGGATGGCCTTACTTTGAAAAGATGAAATGTTAATCAGATTACTGGCAGAAGGTTCAGCACAGAAACTCCTTCTTCATAAATAAAAATATATATTTTATGCTGACTAATCAGAATGAAGAAAAATTCCTACAGTTTATGCTCTAGTGTTGAAGTCTTGGCAGAGGTAGAATGCATGCTTTACACTCAGAAATATTGATCAAAACTATGAAATTAAGCTGTTATTTGTACAAAAAATTGTATAGAAGAAATGTAGCAACTAGTTAAATAAAAAACTTCTGAAAATGTCCCCTATTTTTATTTTAACATACTCAGTTTTGCAAAAGAAAATCTAACTATTCTAAAGAAATGGATATTTGAATATTACTTTGGAAGCTGTGTTACAGTAACAGGACAGGGCTTTCTCTGGGTAAAATTAAATCAGCTAACTGTTTCTTAATTTATTACTTAGCTGATACATAAGGAATATAAATTCACAAGTGAGAGGTATATTCCCAAGGATTAGTTTTATTTGACCGAATAAAGAAAATTACTTTTGCCTCCTCAAAATTGACAAGAATGGTTATGATTACTTTTAAATTTGTTTGGGTAATGGAAAAGTAAAGAAACTGTAAAGAAAGTTGTTTTTGTTTATGTGGAGAAAATATTAGTTGTTTTTTCAGAGAAAAAATAAAACTGAAGAGACAAAATTAGGCAGGTTCAGCATCACAAAGAGGAATGGGATAATGACTACAATGCTGTGCCTGTGATAACATTTCCTTTCCAGATGTTGCTTATAGTATCATTGAAATTATTTTTACTGATAGAAACAAGAGATAATCAGAAAAAACACTGGAAATAAGTGATCATTGGGCTATGCATATTTGATTTAAGATCCAGAGCAAATAAATGAATGTATGTTTTGTTTTGAAGAATTCTCTGGAAGTATCCAAGGGGGGAAAATGGCAACCTGTTAAATTAGGTATTTATAAATACCAAAAATAAGTGTCCTCCTTCAGCATCTACAGCACAATGGAAGACATTACTGTCCTGATCATCTAAAAAGGAGAAAAAAGCGAGAAATTCTCATTGCACCAAGCCCAAAGGCAAAGGATAACCACAGCTGAAAATTCTAACTAAAAGTGATGCTATGTGATATGCAAAACAACAGCATGTGATCCCTCCTAATTGCAGAGGCAGGGAGCTCTTGATCCCTCCATGCTCCTTTGGGATAGAATATTTCAGAATCATGGTATATTTTTTGCTCTGCTTTGAACGTCATACTAGCTCTGACAAAGAATAATGCAGCCATAATCTGTGCTTGCTCAGTATAAAATTAGTTTACCACATCAAGTTACAGTGATTGCAAGACATTTCATGTCAAAAAGAAATATTTAGGCAGGATAAGAGTTCTACCTGTGTACTTGGAAAACAAAAGCCTAAAATTATGCCTTTGCAGCCTCACGTTGATGTCAAACTCTGTTCTTCTGTTTCAGAGGGGTCATACTAACTCAGATAACATCATAACCTGTAATTTTCCAGCATTTGAATGAGCTGACTCATTACAATTTCTTATTCATATGTTGATATATTGATTTGATTTCAAGATTAAAAGACAGCATTTTTTCATTTTGGTTATATGGGTTAATTCGCTAGAATTTCAAGCTGTATGCACAGAAATATATACTAATTTTCTGTAGAAAAACAACAAAATTACATATCTATCTTTATTACTATATATAACAAAGGCTATAACAAGATTTGCAACTATTAGGTGATTTATTCATTTCCAAGACCTGTATTCCAAATGTACATTGTTGTCATTCTCAATTTACTGCAACTCTCCAATATTATAACTCCCTTCTCTTTTTAATTTGTACTTTGATTTCACAAGTTACTTATAAGGTGTGCTTTGTGTTTTTATATATTTTAAATACCTTCCAGATGAATGTCAGCTAAAAGCTTATGAAAAGTTGAAGGCTTGAAAGTTATCCATCATGTTCTGTATGTACTCTTGACAGTTCAGATAACAGTGGAATTAAACTCAGTCTTTAGTTCTGCAACCAAACTTTTTTTGTTTTTATCTTGAACATATTCATAGCCATTTGAGACATGGAAATAGACTCCGAAGGGCATAAAGTGAATCTCCTGAGAAAAACCTGAGCTTCCAGTAAATGGGGGTTTAGTGTACACCGTTGTCAATAAAACAAGTTTAAGATCCACAATGATAAATTTAGATAAATGAAAAGATGTTGCTTATTTTTAATATCTTCATTATCTAAATGAAGGTTTCTGAATTGGAACTTGAAGCATCTCAAAGCTTACGTCTATCTTTAAAAAGTTATTAGTAGCTTAAATTCCTTCTGAATCCCTCAGTATAGTGTTTCCTATTTGGCAGTCTGGCCCCTTCAGAGTATCTTCTACCAACTTGGAATTCTTTAACTTGAGAATTTGGATCATCTTCAACTAGGCCATTCTTGTCATGAGGGTAAGAAATGACAGTTGTATGAGGAAAGTGATTGGTCTGTTAGTATTACTAATATTTGTGGTACTCTCCAAATCAGTATGATTTAGTAAGTGCATATACTTAGAAGTTTACCAGATGTGTTCTTGGAAGTGCAAAAGTAATGTCTTTGTAACATTATATTGAGGTGAATATAGTAGGTATTATGAGGGAAGAAGCACCAGATGTAGACTATCCCCAAGAATATAATATTTACCTTATTACATAATACTTATATTAGCATAAATCTCAGTTTTTAAATGTCTTTTTTTTTGAAGGGGGGGTTAGGGCGGCCTACAGAGCTTGCAAAATCCACAATAAACACCTAATATGAACAGCTTTATGCTGTCTAAAATTAAATAGTAGTAGACTGTTATAATAAGTGCTGTGAGCATTTTGTTGTTGTTTTTGTACTAAATCTTTATGGGTTTAATAATGAAAAAAATGAGCAAAATGATAAAAACTCCTGAAATTTACTTCAGAGCTTGGTCTGCAACCAATAAAGGCACACCAAGACATTTCTTCCTCATGAAAAGAAATGTAGTTTCATCTTAAAATTATATATATATAAAAAAAAGTACCAGTCTTATGTCTAAAAACTCTGCTGAATCTGGTAGGGCCAGTCTCTTGTAAGTATTAGAACAAAGTTCAACAAAGCCATGCAATGGATTATAAGAAATGCCATTAACCCTTACTTGCATTTCTGTTTTAGATTTCCACACCTTGATTTGACTGAGAACATTCCACGAGTTTTGTTGCTGCTGCATAGGTATTACATCAGGGATAAAATTACACTACATGGATTAAACCAGTAACACACTTCACAAAGCAGCAATCTTTTAGACGAGCTCAAGTACTGTAATTTGCCCTTGCTATGCTTAGTCTTAGGATATATTCCTTGGTTTCTTATGCTGCAGAGTGAGCTTTTCTGATCTCTTGCATGTAGGTTGTACAGAACTTCTGCCTCTTCCAGAAACACAGAGGGAATTTAGTGAAAGCACTAGAATTTGTTGCTTTGGTTTTGCATTATCCATGCAAAATACGGAGTTCAATCCATAAAATGGTGTTTATCAAAAGGTAAGTGGCTGAAAGGGACAACCAGTTAACCATTTTATTTAACTCTGCAAAGAAAAGACGCCTATTTACACAAGTTGGTGAATGGAAGAAGTGGCTTACAGAAACAGCATTTACTATGTAAGACATATAGTAACTCACAAGACCAATGTAGTCCTTTCTCCCCCATTTTTTGAGAAAAAATTATATTTAGCTTATCCTCTATAATTTATTGGATTTGTTGTATATTGTAAATTCTTTTCTCTTATTTTGAACCTTTTTTTAAACTTTTGACTTCACAGCATTAAACGTTTGTGAAACCTAGTAGGTTTCCTAGTAAATAATTTTCCCAGCAAAGTGTTACACTTAACTGACCCTTTTCCATAAACTTATTCCTCTATTTTTCCAGTCTTGTTTCTCCTAAATCATTAAAATCCATCTCCTTTCCTTTCTTTTGGCTCCTGCACTATTTATACCATACATAGACTTCTCCCAAAATGCTGTTCTGCAGGCTGTAATAGGTCTTGCTTTCCTTTGGCAGTCTGAAAGATGTTCTGAAATTGATTCATCTTGAAGGGTTTCATGCCTGGACAATAAAGAATTTAATGCCTGGACAAAGCACCTGGGTCTCTCCTGAGACAGCTCTGGGAAGGACCAAAGCAGGGGAGCCCTTCTGTGTCCTTGCCTTGGGTTCCCATTTGTTTTTGTGCCCCTGGGCTCCTCTGGACTCAGGAAGATTATGTGTTAATGAATGCTGTGATGGGCCTAGGAATGGCAAGGCAGTGTATTCTCGGGCTTCCATAGTGCTTTGTATCTCCATGCTCCTCTGTTTGTGCAGGTGAGTTTTTGTCACGTAACATTCTGACAATTAAAGGTGGAGCTGGAGGGCCCCACACTGTCCTCTCCTTGAAAGGCATTTGAAGACACCTGTGTCACCCCCTGGGACAGATTGCTCACAAAGAAGACTACGCTGCTGTCAGGTATCTTCTAATGGGCCTTGCAGGTCGACGTGGCTCCAGGGTGCTGAGTCCTACAGACCCACTCCCCAGGAAGGGAACTGAGCATCAAAGCTGCTGCTGGCTTCAAGGTAACCGTACTCAGCTAGAGAAAAGTGTACCACTTATCTGTACTGTAGGCTCTCTTGG
>VXBQ01014506.1:88809-108837 GCA_013400175.1 Phainopepla nitens
AAAATTTCACACGAGCCTAAGAGGTACAACAGTTTCGTTTATCAGCCTCCACAGAAGGGACTTCTCATTTTTAAATTATTTGTATATAATCAATTTGTTCTATTTTTGTAAGGAAATCAAAGAGACTTTCAGCAATTTACCTGTGAACATAGAAAACAGAAGAAGAGATTATTAATGACCATTATATTATATGTATCCTGGAGGAATTTAAGATATGATAAGGTCTAAAGCTTGAAAATGCAGTTGTGGTACCTAGTCCCATGCCAGGACAGAGCTCAAAATAAATGGCTCAGACATCGCTCTGATCACATTTCCAACTGTTTTACCCATAGGAGAACTGCCACAGCTACCACAGAGAAAGATGCTCTTTCCATTAACTCCCTATCAAGAGATTCCTCAGGAGGAGCCATACAGAATATTTATAGAATATTTATTCCACAGTAAACAGAAAGGGAAATATATTTTATTCAAATTGCATTATTCTTAGGTAGAAAACTGAAATATAATTGGAAATGGAAATACCTCTAACTGAAATTGGTATCACTACTCAGTGAGACAGCTTGTGAGCATAAAAGAGACTGGGCTGAGGCACTCCTAAAACAGCTCAATAATTATCACTCTATGACTTTGTGAAGGTCTTGGATCAAATTCCAAGCAAGGATTAAATGTTGTGATGCTTTCTACTCTCATGGCTTCAAGATAGATTTCTTGCTCAGATGTAAAAGTCACAAAGTTGAATTCAAGTAACTAAAGTCCCCATGGAAATTTGGGAGATACAGGCATTCATCAATGTGTTCACAGACACCACCACACTGACCACCAAAATCCTTAATACATCTACCAGGAAATGCTTAACAGATGGATGTGCTTAATTTCTCTTGTGAAAGAGACTGAGTCTCTTCTCTGTCTGTATGCATGTGTAGGTGTATGTGTGTATGCGCATACTCTTGTCGGAGTCCAAGAGCCTACTGAAATGTATGCCGAGTGTGTACTCTCTGCCAAAACTCCAAAAAGGGAGAGGCATTTGAGAAAGAAGAATCACAGTATTAAAAATATTCAATATTAAATCAGGTGAGAGAAGGCAAGAGACTGTTCTCTCCTGCATGGCTATTATCCATTAAACTGTCATTTAAATGGAAGTAACCCTGAGAACAGGCCTTGCAGATTCTTTGCTCTTGAGAAAACTTGTGAATGTTGGGAAATTTAGAATATCAATCCTCCTTTGTTTGCAATCATCTTGTCTGTTCCTCTCTTGTGTAAATCAAGAGTGATAATCTTTCTGTACTACTAAAGAAACAGTCTGATTTCATGCACATCAATTTCAAGCCTGGCAGCATAAAACAAGCACTCAATTTTATAATCCCAAAGCTTCCTCTCAGTTTCTATGGTTTCTGCTTCCTTTGTATCTTAATGCTGCAATCAAGGAGTAGCAGTACTTATCTGAATTATAAATCAGACTTATTCAGTGCAGCCAGCTGTAACAGCTTATCTGTATTTCTGTAATTAAGAAACTTTATTATCATTGCTTTGTGGAGGCCAACAGGTGCTCTGCTCACTGTTCTTTGCAAGAACAAAGAATGCAGACATAAAATTTTTAATGAACTTTTCTTTAAAGAGGTATTTGTTAACTTTCTCTTCTTATTTTTCCAGTCCTTCAGGTCAAGATGACAGATTTTTTCTCTTGCTTTCATTTTCTAATCTATCTATTTTTAATCTTTGTTTTTTCTCTCATTTAGACATTTGCAGTTCAAAGACTCCAGTTTAATCTGGAAAAACTCTGTTCTGGAGAACACAAATCTTCTACATTACTGTCTCATTTCAAATCCACTAAACCATAATATAATTTTCTTAGTCACCTTTTAACTCCATTAACTAAGATATAGAGATCATCAATTTGGTTGGTTATTTAATTTTCCCCTTGTCTTTATTTCATCTTTTAAATACTTAAATACTCTGTAATGAGAAATTTCAATCTTTTTCTCAACCTTACTAGTTAGACCAGCTTCACAAGATCAACCTGTGCATAAAAGAAAAAGAGGATATCTGCCATGTGCATTTCTGGGAAGAATTTCTCCAGCTGTTTGAATTATTTTTTTGTGTCTTAGCTGCTTAATCACTCCATAAGATCATAATGACTTCCTCAGGTCATATTTTCTTCTTCAAAAATAGATTCAAGTCCAAAATCCTAATTTCCTTCCCTGAATTCTTAAGAGAAGAAAATAAATGAAAAGTGCCTGCTGAAAACACATACAAGGTGTGTTGAATTCAAACTCTGCTCAATAATAAATCAATAAACTTTGCTGATAAGCCATCTCACGTCAGCTGTGAATTGAATCAGGAATTTAAAAGACTATTGTATAATAATTTAAATTTAATATACATAAAGGGAGATACAGAAGCAATAGAAAATATGGCATCGAAGGGCAACACCTGCAGATGGGTTCTGAAATAAAGGAAGTTGCTAAGGCAGGTAAGGATTTCAGCTAAACTTCTATAGCTAAATAGGGAGAAGAAGGAGTTTAGAGTATTCAAGAAGAAAATTGTTTATCAAATAGAAAGGGGAGACATAAAACAGAAGTAGGTATTTATCTTGTATGTATTTATGAATGAGGATGATTTGAAATCACAGTGAAATGAAGTTCAATTTTTCTTAGGTACTGCACTTTACTGTGAAGGGAATAAAAATAATTCTTTAATTACTGGGCTGGAGCAATTGGCACCTAAGTTTTCTGAAAGAGAATTATAAAACCTCCAAAAAAGAAGAATGACAACATTATGCTGACTACAAAGAAACAAAAAATAAATAACAAAGCCAGAAAAAAAAAAACAAAACAAAAAAACTCCACCACCACCAACAAAAAAACCTGCACACACAGAAAAAAAAGGGCACAAAACCCCAAACAAACAAACAAAAAGCACTGAAAGAAGATAAGCTAAATAAGGATGGACTACAGAAATCCACACAAATAATAAAAAAGATCTTACAAGAATCATTTCATAAACAGTTTTGAAGGATAAAAATTTAATTCTTATGTGGAAAATGAATCTTCTTAAATCAGAGTAAATTTTTTCTTTGCTGAAATAACAATTTTAATGAAGAAAGGCAAAGAGATATTCTTGGATGTTTTAAGTTATTTGATAATGTAAATGTATTGACTAAAAGTTACAAATATAATAGAACAAATAAAGCAAATGTTCCATAAAATCTACCTGATGGACTGGTTTTGAGTTATATCTTAGTAGCTACAGTACACATAAATAATAAGTGTTCTGCTATCAACATTCAAGAAAGCACAATAAAGAAAGAAATTTATCCTGAGGGTGAAATGATGAGACTGCTCCATTCTGATGCACAAATTTTTAAAAAGGCTGTCATGGTTTGGGAATGGAAGTCACAAATGTAGTTGTTCCAACAAGACTCTAAACCTACTGCAAAAAAATCAACCTTGTCCCAGGCAAAACCAGGACAAAAGGTTATGGAAAATTGGATAGATGTGGTGGACGACAAATTCGAAATAGGTTTGAGAACTATGAAACCACTACAATATAAATGCGATACCTTCTCTCCCTTCCTAAGTTTTGTTGAAATTATTCTTTCCAGACAACTCCTCTTTCATCTACAGCAACAAAGATTTAGTCAAACATGCCCTTACTAAGCTGAAATTCCTCCTTAGGCAAACTCTTTTCTATGCAGCCTTATACTGATATTTGCCTGAGTACATGCCTTGCTACTACAGAAGAACACTTTTGCACAGGCCATAAGAAAGATGCACTTTCACAGAAGAGTCTGTGAGGGATTAGTGTGGATATGTAGAATTGTTGTATAAGTAATTTCCACTGATTTTTGTGATTGCTGTTATAAAATAAAAAGAACTGTATGCAAGGAGAAAAGGCAGTATTTGTGTTTAAGAGAATGTTAGAAAATATGTTTGATGAATTCCGTACTCAGGGAACCTTATATTAATCTTTGACAATGGCAGTACTTTTGCACTAAATATAGCATAATTCAGATGGAAGTTTCTAGTCTCTTTCTAAATTTAAACACAGTAAAGGGCTCATAAGGAATGCTCACTTGAGAACAAATGAAAAGAAAGAGCAATTTATCAAATGTTTTTGTGTAATATCTTCACATCTGTAATTATGTTAAGGCTCAGGAAGGCTGATACATGTGACTTATTTGTTTTAGAGGAACAAAAATGAAATATCATTTTGCTTTTCCTATAAAATGTATGAAATAGAAAGCAGCATTGTAAGATGCCTTACAATGTTTTCATAATTCATTGGTTTCAAATAATATGAAATAAAGACACAGACAGGTCATCTTCTCCCCAGCTTGAATTTTTTTTAGAACCAAAACTAATACTTAGGTTCTACAAGACTGAACTCAGAAATATAATTTCAGTTCAGGTGGTCAGCAGAACAATATTTTCCAATACTACTCTGAATATATGATTGGCCACTAATGTCTCATCAATGCAAGCTCCATTTGTCCCTTTCTCTGTATTTCTGCGCTTAGATTCTTCGTATGTCTGAAAATTACTACTGCCAAATGCTGGTCAAAGTTATGCACCCTTTGGGAGAGATGAACATTGTGGCAAGACAGGGAATTCTGCCCCTCTACTTTGCTCTGGTGAGACCCCACCTGGGGTACTGGGAGACGTCCCTGACCATGATGGGAGGGCTGCAACTCGGTGATCTTCAGCATCCCTTTCAACTCAGGCCATTCTCTATGTTCCTGAGGAAAAACCTTGTAAGTAGCAAATCCTGGGGAGAAAAAAATGGAAATAGTAACTAGTGCTATCAAAAAGGATGTCGATTTCTGCACAAGGCTTAAACAAGTCTGCTCTAAAAAGTAGAGCAGTGAAAACAATGGTGGATAAATGTCAAGCTGATTACATTCTTCTGAGAAGCATAACTAAAATATGATATTTGTTACAACACAATATTAAGGTGGTTATATTTCTACCGATATGTTTTCTTTTTTGTGCGTTCTGTGGTTTTATCTTTCTAAAAATAAAGCAAGAGTTGTAAACTAAAATAATATATATTCTTTATATTCATGGGTCAGATTCACAGCGCTTGCTGCACCCTGATTTATACCATTTGAGAAAGCAATCCAGAATTTCCTTGTTTGTCGGTGATTTCCTACAGGTTCAGCCATGTCCAAGCATTTCTACTTGTAGTCACAGAGTCACATTTTATCTCTAGCACTCCTGCTCTGAACCACTGTTAACCAGCAGGTTTGTCTTAAAATCATCTTTTAGGGCTGTAGCCTGCTTCTATATCAGCTTGATGAGATATATATGAAGAGTGCTGAATTATGAATGCTAAAATTAACACATTTTCTTGTTTTACTGTTCTTAGGTACTGATGTATTTTATTAAAAGCAAAGGATAAGTCTTTTATTATTTGCAAGTTAGCATGAAATAAGTTTTGCATGCTTCCACTTCCTTATTTTAGAAAGAGTTTGGCATAAAAAGGCAAATATAATTTTAAAAAGTAAGTAAAACCAGCAGGTGGGAAATAGGTAGTGGCTCTGAGAAGATTTTTTCTTTAAGATGCTTTATATTTCTCTGTAAATAATTTTTCCACTCTAGATATTTCCCTAGGGAGCCTCAACAATCTGTACCCTGATACTGCCAGTTTTTGCACATTCAATCTCATTTTGACATCAGCCAGTTGTATTTCCTAACTTTCTTTGTTTCTGTGTTGACACACATCATTCTTCCACAATTAGGTTACAAATGTCCTTTGCAGAAAAGAAAAAGCATCATTCCTTCACTTATTGAACTCCACTAAAGAAAAAGGGTGACAGTTTTTTCCTGACAGCATCAGGACACACTGTCAGTGAAAGCTGCGCTTTCCATTAAGGGAGTTGAAATGCCATTAATTTTGGCATGTGCTGATCCTTGTTGTTTTACTCACTCTCTAAGTGCCAGCCTGAGACTTTTTTCGTAAAATTCTCGCAAGTACAGTCACGTTCCAAGGAGTCTGCCTGTCTTTTGTCGGGGTAATAGACAGTTCCACAAGGACTTCGGTGTTGTTTCAATCCACATTCTGTTCCTAAATGTAATTTGTGAACAACTGATGCATGGACTCAGACTGGTGGGGACACTGAGACGTTTCTTGAGAGAAACAAGCTGGTGTTATACACCTCTTCAAGACACACAGTATTTCCTTACATGGTCTTTTTCACTGAACAAATTGCCACATCAGCAACACTCTTTAATGTCTTTTTATGGGGGTGATCACACGCTGTCCACAAGTGGGGCAGGCTCTGGCAGGCTCCTCTCCATAGACACAGACTATCTTATTGTATCTTATCTCCCTCTACAGGAGGGAGATATATTTGTTTATAAAATAAATATATTTCCAGGTTCTGTTTCATGTAGCTTTATTGAAAGTCATGACACTCGTATAAAAAAGCCTATTCCAGTCTGAACTGGATTACAGGGATGCCTTGTCTCACTTTCTCCATGGGGCAATAAGGGCTGAATCCACTGGCAAGCACACTGGAAGTCTTTACCTTTCTCTGTTCTCTCTGTCAAGCATTTCAATAGCAATTTAATCATAGTTCCTGAGGAAGGGCAGAACCTGCCCATGAGCCTGGAAACTTTCCAGACTTCAAAAATTCTAACATCAGCAGTCAGTAAGAAGCATTTCACTCCAAAAAGTCAGGCAGAGGTAGGAGGCCATACTGTCAGCTTGGTGTGACTGCCCTTTTTTTTACTCTCTGTGCCTAAATCTTGTTTACATAAATGCAAAGTATGAGTTTGGAGATAGATTTTTATATTTAGTATTTTTCCATCTGCCATTGTGTTGCTGGCTTTTAGCAGTTTGTTTACCTCTATCTCCCTTACCTTTTCTTCAAATTACACTATATTTGATTGACAGTTAATTTATAGGAGTTTCAAACAACCAACCAACTTTTTGCAACATAATTCTCAACCGTAATACTTACTCATTTCCTGCTGATCTTCTAAGCTCTTATTTATGGATAAATTCCCAAAGGAGCTGCAGTCTCAGGTACACTGCTGTCTCTCTGGGGCAGAGGCCAAAAAAAGCAAGAAAAGCTGTAAAGCACCTGCCCAGTGCTTTGGCATTTTGGCATCTTCTGACATATCCTTAAAGGGGATTTTGACATGTGCTTGCTCTTTGGAATGACTGATTTAGGCAATCATATCAATTATTGTGAGTTCCCAGGCAGTAGTAAAGAGATGCTTTCTCTCTTTCCCTAGATTCTTGAATGACAAAGGATTGGTTCTGATGCCAATGAGATTATGGAAGAAGACGACTTAGAAATACTTACTGACATGACAGGCACTGCAGAACAGACTGGCCACCAACTCCAGCTGGTATCTTATGGTGAAGGCCACCATGCGGATTGCAAGGAAAGGAAGCTACAGTAATAGGGAGAAACCTGAACCCTCCATTGCAATGTGTTATTATGACACTGCCAAACCTTTTGATAATTCTCTTGCTCCCTCTGCTTAGCCAAGAGCTACCCTGGCAACCTTTAGGCAGAGGACCTCTGTCTGCTGGTAATAGAACTACTCTGGATAGAGTAGACACATTTCCTGGGCTATGTTTCAAAACATCTTCATTTTCATTATATTTTGCAGAACCCCATAGAGGTTTATATTCCAGATTCCTCAGATTTTTTTATTATCTGTCATTTCTATTAATAACTTCTATTTCTTGTTCATTTTTTCCAGGGATTTTTCTGCTATGGTTGTTATTTTCCTTCCTGACTCATTCTTCTTAGCTGTTGATCAGAAAATCTTCTGGGTTTGCCTTCAATATTAGAATTTTCTAGTTTAACACTCTCCATCCAATAAAGAGATATTTTCCCTTCAGCTGTGCTCTACTCTGACACCATTGTAAGTTTACTTGCTTTTTTAACCCACCCTAGGACACAGCAATGTGGCTGAGGAAGGAAAGAATGGCTCAGTATCATTCAGGTTCCAAGGCAAGTGTTAGCATGAGGGGCTGTAACCATTTATTCACTGGTGGACCAACACATACATGGCTGTTTTGGGGAAAAAATGGTTATCTAGAGAATAAAAGAGAATGAAGTCTAGGTAGCTAACTAACAGGATATTCTGATTCGTAGGAGAGTAACAATCTATGCAGGATTGTTGGGAGAGGACTGAATGCAGTATATCGCACTACCTTTTGGGTCGGAAGGGAGGAAAAAACCCACATTTTTTTGCCAGTTTTTGACAGAAGAAACAAAGTATTTTCAGGGCTGAAAGGGCACCCTGACACAGAAAGAAAGGAAAATCATATTGTTGGGGTTTTTTTTTTATTCTTGAAAGTTTTGGAAGAGGAATTAGAATACAGGAATTCAAGTGGAGTTTATTGGAATGGTTGTGAGACAAGAAAGGAATGGCAAGAAAAGATTATTTTGTTTTGTTTTTTCTTTTAGTATGATACCAGGAATCTGTAGATGAATGCAAGCACAGCTGGTAGGATTCATTTGGTCCAATGTCCTCCAGCAGTATCGTCAGCACGACAATGGTGAAAAAACTGTGTGGCTACAGGGAGTATGAGAACTGGAAAAGCATGGCATGGAATAGACAAAGTTTTTTAAATTTGGCTCTGTAACATCCTTACCCAGATTGAAACAGTCTGATTTGATGTCCATGGTAATAGTCACTTAATAACCTTTAATTGATCCTCCATGTTTGTCAGCAGATCATAGATCAGCCAAAGCCCCTGCATGATCCTGGCAAGATAGTTTGTGTTCTTATGTCTGCAACAGAAGCACGTGCTGCTGCAAAATCTGGTCACAGGCAATAACTGTGTCACCACCTCCAGACAGCCATTTCCAGGTGTATATTCAGAAGGTGCAAGTGGCTTCCTTCTAGAGGGATCCATAACTTAACTCTTGATGAATCAGGACTAGATTAAGTGGCCATGTGCCATAATCCACAAAGATTTAGGGTGTCTCCATGGATGGTAAATTCTATGTCACAGATGTGAGATAGACAAGCAGTGTGTTTGGACACAGTTCTGAGCAATGTGCTCTGTGGTACCCTGCTTGATCAGGGAGGCTGGACCAGATGACTTCCAGATGGTTATTTCCAATCTTTCCCATTTCATGATTTTGTGGTTTGCAGTACATGACAGAAGCCTAAGAAAGGCGTATTGCATAGTTATGCAGTTAAGTTATAATCTTGGGCACATTAAACATCATATATGCAGATTTTCTGTTATAGAAAGACCTTGTTTTGCACAGGCATGAGAAATCTGTGCTGAAAGATGTCAGAGGTGGCATTTGCCTTGTTACAGGGAATTTGAGGTACAGTTACAGCTTTTCATTATAGTTTTTGTCTCAGCCACAGATAAGTAGATACCTTACACTCAAAAATGAGCCCCTGGGACAACATTATTATTAAAATGAAAAAAGCAAGAGAAGATTTATGAAATGTGGCTAAAAAAGTTAGAATTAAAGTTAGGAGAATGAAAAAGAACTAAGGAAAAGTAATCTAGAAAAATCTGCTAAAAATATTATAACTTGGGTTCATAAATAAATCATACAATGGAAAATTACCCTGAACATCTTTCCTCTGTGTTGAATACTTTTGTTCACATACCTATTGCAGATAAATTCATTTATATGTAGTATATAGCTAGAAAATAATCAGAAAATCTGGTAGAGAGGTGTTTTAAGTGAAACATTAAAGCCAGCAAATCTCGTAGCAGTAGGTTATGTGTTTAATACAGTGGGATGAGGAAAGAAAAGAAAGAAATTCAAATAAATAAATAAAATACTGTTTAGTTCATTGGAAACTAGTTAGCCTGATTTTGCTGGTTAGAAAACTGTCACAGAATCACACTTGTGACTTCCATGGCTCTCAGATGGCTGGCATTACCATGGCATTCAGCACAGCTGGTTCCAGGGCGATGTATGAGGCAGACAGAGACATACAATCACAGTGCTGCTGCTGAGGGGGACTTGCCAGAACCCACAGTCATGTTCTCCATGGCAGAGTCACAAGCAAAGCTCTTTCATCACTGATGTACAAATCTTATTCTCATTTGGGCTCGGACTGGAAGGCAGGGAATACCTGCTTTTAGAAGAAGCTGGAGTTACACGATGGAGAGGAGTAGGAAGAATTAGAAGTGAAAAGCATGGAGTGAGACCTTTTTTGATGTTTAGATGTTAGGTAAAATGTGAAGAGATACTGCAAACCTATGTAAGCCTTCAGGGAGCAACATGACGTGCTGTGAATGGACATTGGCTGGATGCTGGCAGGTGTTTAAAAATTAGGAAAAATACAGAAGTTTGGCAGTCTGTCTTTGAAAAACATTGTGCTCCAAGCTAAGCCTCTTCAGTATTTCCAGAAGGAGCTTTCATCCTTCATGCTCCTTTAGTTGAGAGTTGGTACTCCAAATCTCACTACTTGTCCATGCCATCATCCAATTATAAGTAAAAAATGCATTTTTCTGCTGGGCTGCTAGTAATAACTAATATTAAATCTACCATCATGCTATTTATTTTATTGCATTGAGGAATTATTTCTTGTTTCTATGTACTGAAGAGATTCACTGCATGTTGTCTCTGTTGTCATGCTATTTCAGGATCAACATTTTCTATAAATGAAAACTTCTGTATTTGTGAATGTCCAGCTCCAATATTCATGTGAGGGTTTACAAATATTGATTTGATTCTTTTGACATCTGCATCACCATTATGTGTTTTTATTCCATTTTTGATGTTACTGAAGAATTTTTGTCTATATATAAAATGTCTTAGGAGAATCTAGGGAGCATGGTTTTCAGTAGCAGATTTCAGAGATGTGGTACTTAGGGAGTAAATTGCTTGGAAAGTAGGGATTGAACTGGTGCTTCAAAAGAGTTGTAATTGGAGTAGATCATATGGGGCCTTCAACTTTGAATACTCAGACTTCAGTGATGAAAAGAGCTGTTCCTGAGTACCCAAGAACATACAAAGGCCTTGATATTTGTGTGAAAATCCAAATGGCATATTCCTGAATGTATGATTCACCTAGGCTTAGGAGAATATGTTTCTGTTCAGCATCTCTGAGAGTCTGGCTTGAAGAAGTTATAAACATTCAATTTCTGATATTGTGACACTACAGAAAGAAAACAGTGTCACTTTTTCATGTAATTTCATGTGTTTTATATGTGAGATTTTGTCTATTTAGTCTTCAGCATAGTAATGATTAGGCAATGGCTTCCTTAAGTGTGTTAACCAAAGTGCTTTTCAACCACCAAATACACATTTTCTATACAGGGTATGCTTTCTGTTGTAATTTGAGATGTGTCATTCCTGAAACATTGCCCACTGTAGTGGCATATCATTCCCCAAGCAAGCTCCAATATCATAAACAAATTTGCTGCATCATCATAGGCATAGTAATCTCCTTTCTCTACAATGCTTCAGAGATGCAATTCCACAGGAAAAAATGGATGGGAATTAATATGTTAGATGGTTAGATTCTCTCTAGTCTCAAGAATTATTGTTCAAATCATATTGCTGCAGTTAAAGAAAAAAATCTAATTTTTTTCTTTCTTTTTTTTTTTTTCTCTAGAATCAAGTATGGAAATTTTCATAGCTTGCAGAACAGGAGAAAGAGATGTCTTCTCAGAAAGAATATTTTCTCAAAAGGTATGTGGAACAGTGGGAGATGTGTGTAGGAATGTACAGTTTATTTAAGGTACTTTAAACAACTTGCATTCAATCTAATTGTTGATTACAAAATTACAGGATGAACCATCTGATATTTATTTGACAAATTTTCTACAACACCTAAACACATTCAAGAGATCTTCCCATTTTTCTCCTCCTGAATTAAAATACTGTGAGATGGTTGTTTAATTTGGGGATTCACCATCAAATTTCCCTCCAGAGTGAAGCACCTATCTCATATCTTTATAATTTGCACTGATGACTCACTTATCTTTTACAAAAACAGTAAAGATGCAAGAGGAAACCCCCTCTTTTTGCAGAGTAGCTCAGTGCTTACTGGTGAATACATGATGAGTATTACTCATACTGGCTGAATACATTAAGCTAAAAAATTGCTGAACCCCAGGTTCCACTGAAAATGGTGATTTTCTTGTGGAAAAGGGTTTGGGGATTCTGAGAATGCAACCATGTAAATAGTTGTCAGGTTTCATGTTTCTGATATTTATTAGATGTAACTGGCTTGCCATTTTATTAATCTGTCATACACACGCGCACACACACAGACACATTTTTCTCTTCCTGCCTCT
This sequence comes from Phainopepla nitens, assembly GCA_013400175.1. Classification (NCBI taxonomy): domain Eukaryota; kingdom Metazoa; phylum Chordata; class Aves; order Passeriformes; family Bombycillidae; genus Phainopepla; species Phainopepla nitens. Next base: position 101,056 of record VXBQ01014506.1, read on the forward strand.
CTGGAGTGCCAACTATTGCTTACAGCTTTCCTAAGTGTATATGACAGGTTCACTCACAGTACTTAGTAGACAAATCTGCCAACTTCTTATTTTATAAATGTTTCCTCTTTTCAACAGGAAATAGTCAATCTGTATTTCATTTACTATTCATTCCTTAACCTCTCTCTACAAATAAATAAGTGCTTGCCACTAAACCCAAAGTTTTAGAAAATATTTTGTATTTTTCTTTGCAGGGCTTTCCAGTAATCTGCAATTTTGCCTTCTTTCCCTTCCAGTAGCAAAGAATAGAACATCTCAATTTTTCTGGTCCCATGATGGAGTGATTGTTAAATATTCACTTTGATCCCAAGCCTGTGTGGGATTTCTAACTGTTCTCACTTTCAAAGGTTAGTAAGGTCAAAGTTTGCTTACTTTACAAGATGAGTTATGTATAAATACTCAGAGTAAAAGAAGTTATCAGGCCCAAAAACTTTTCCTTGATTAATATGGCACAGCAAATGGTATCTCATGAATTAACAAGTAGGTGTGAAGTGATTTAAATAACATGAAATCTGATGCAAAATTAAAGTATCTACTGAGGTGGAATGGGCAAAAAATCAGACTGCAGTTTTTACAATATGTGGAAATATTTCACAGCATTTTTTTCAGGCAAGCTCTATACCAAATGTTGTTCTTGATTTTTCGTGAACTGATTTATGTGAACAAAATTTGAGATAAAACATTGAAATACTTCAAAGTGCAAAAAGGATTTTTTTTCATATGAGATTTGGAAAGAATGGGAGAGAAAAAACATTCAGAAACATATGATAATAAAGTGATAGGGATTAAATGGTTTTATATGGGGTCCGCTGGTCATAATATTCTAGCAATTCCTGGCCTTTTCCATGCTGCAGATCAGTCTGTGAAAGCTGATGCACAAAGGGAAACATGGTAGCTGAAAGAAAATTATTCATTATTGAACAATAATGGGTAAGAGGATAACTCTGACCACTAATTCTGGTCACATCAAGGGAGAAATCTGGCACTGCGACCAAGACTGAGAGTTGTCTGCCAAGATGCTGCTTCTAAAAAAATACATATGAAATGCTGTTATCCAAAACTGGTATCTGAGATTCATGTTTGTATTCCAGAGAAGAAAAAAGAAAGCCTACACAGTAAAGAAGTATTGTCACTACTGAGAACTTACAGATCTACTTTTTATAATACCAGCTGCTAGGATAAATGGGAGGAAACACCTCCTCCTATGAAATTCTGAGGCTTGTTAAATTCAGTAATAAAGACTTTTACATAATACTATGAATCCTTTCTTTCTCTGAATTCTCTCTATTCCTTTATAAGAAAAACAAAATTAAAAGCTCTTGTAAATTCAAAGCAGAAAACACTATTTCTATGTATATGTCTTTTTATCATGGAATTAGAATTTGTGTTCATAGTTTTGCAAGCATGTGTACAGAGGACACAGAATTTTTATAAGACAAGCACCTGGCTTTGTTTTTCCACATCTAAATTTTAAGAGAAGGAAGCTGAAATATTCCTGGTGATATCAATCATAGAAGCATAGAATACTAGGTTAGAATGGGACCTCAACGATCATCTAGTTCAGCACTCCTCTTAAAATTCTATGTTAAATTTTTCAGTGTTGGGTTAATCAACCACTTCTCAGGGGAGATACAATGTCTGACTGTTCCTATTGTGAAAAATGTTCCTCTTATGTCTAATTGAAATTTCCCTAAGAGTAACTTGCATTTATTATCCCTTGTCTTTCCCATGTGACTCGTCATAAAAACGGAGTTTCCTTTGTCTTTGCAGGCGTCTTTTAAATACTAAAACATGGCCTCTCCTAAGCCTTTTTTACTCAAAGGTAAGCAAACCTCGTTCTTTCAACCTCTTGAGCTATCTCAGCTCAACCCAGCTCTCTTCTCAGCCCAGCCCTTTGATCATCTCTGTGGTCGTTCTTTGGACCTTTTCCACCCTGTCCACATCTTTTTGTATAGTGGGGACAAGAACTAAGCATAGTATTCCTCCTGTGGCTTGACCAGAGCAGAGCAGATTAGAAAGATGACTGTTTTTTCTCTGCTGGTCATGCTCTTATTGATGCAGCCCAGCATTGCATTGGTTTCCTTTCCTACATCGTCATAGAATTCACTCTATGAAGTGAACTCTATATGAGCTTGCTGCCCACCAGGTCCTTTCCACAGCCAGGTAGATCCAGCCTGTACTGCACTCCTGGGTTATATTTTTCCAGCGGCAATACCTCACACTTGTCTGGTTAGCCCACTCTTCCAGCCTATGCAGGTCTTCTTGCAGGGTGGCTCTCCCTGACAAAGTGCCCACTTCACCACTCAGTTTGGTATCGCTGGCAAACTTTTTAAGGTTACACTTGATCCCAACTTCAGGTCAGATAGGAAGATACTAAGCAAGAAGATATGAAGATATTAAAAATTATGATATATATGAAGATACTTTGAAAATACATTATGAAGATATATAAAATATGCAAAAAGGGATTTTGCTTGCACAGTTCTTACATCTTTGTGGTGAAAGAATGAAATATTGCTGCTGTGAAAGAATGAAATATTGTGAAACCTGAGTATAGTGACGCCTATTCAGGAAAAAGCAACAAAAAACTTACATATATTTGAGCATCCTTCAGCCCTGACCCAATTCACTGATTTCAGTGTGAATATTTATTATGCGCTTAGCTTCATGTAAGTAAAACAGGAGTTCTCAGGTTCTGCTCAGTCTTGAACACTTGGTTGGAAAGAAATGAGGTGAGCAAAGTACTTGCCACACCTCAGACAGAGGTAAAAGCACAGAATCAGAGCCAGGACTCCTGATGTGTGGATCTGCCACATGGCTGCAAGCTAAAGGTCAGGGGTCCCTGAAATAAACACACGAAAAGGGGCAATTCTACATGAGACTATGCACCCCTGTGTGGGAGATCCCTGCACTGTCAGTAAGTCAGCACAGACAGCACAGCTGTAGCAGGGTCCCAGACTTGTACCTTTCAGACAGTGTGAGATGTCATACTTAGCTATCCTAGAAGCCCAGGTAGATACTTATACCAGGCAACGAGAAGGCTTAGTGGATACTAATGCACAGACCACAGATCAGAGTACAGGGTCTGGAGAGGCATTTAAATAATCATGGTCTCTTTGTGATTGCAGCTCATCAGTCTTTTTCTCTGCATAACCTTTAATCCAGCTAAAAAATGATAAAAAACCAACCAATTATAACAAACACACAAACAAACAAACAGACTACAACAACAACAACAAAAAATTCCAAGCACTAGGTGCACTTGTTTTCTGATAATTCTCTCTTTGACATAGCATATAACTACATATTCTCAGTATACAAGTCTATTGTTTGCAACATATATTAGGCCTTTTATCAGCATTTGTAATGAAAACTCTGTGTTTCTGTGCAGCAGGTAGAAAATGCACTTGGCTTCTGCATGTATTTCAAGTTGTAGATTAGGCAGTGGTTGTCTGGAGAGTATTCATAAGTACCTTATTATGATATTTCAAAGTCAGGATAATTAATCTTATCAAATATTTACAAAGTAAAGCTATACCCTTGATTTGATGAATTTGGCTGCCTAATTCTTTGATACCCTTCTTGTCTGCTATTTTGTAAACCTGTCATTAGCTAGTGAATAATTGAGCTATTAACCAAGTCAGTGTCAAGTATGAGACAGAAGCAAAGCTATTTCATAACACTTCAGCAATATACAATGCAGTCAGGTGAAAAAAAGAAAAAAGAAAAAGGAAATCTTTAGGACCTTTTACAATGTATTGAAATCAAAATGTCCCCATTTACTGTGCAAAAGAATTGGAAAAGCAAAATACTACTTGAATGTCTGAGTCTCTGTCTCTATAAAAACTGGAGTGAAACTATAGCACCCACTCATTCCTACTTCAAACCAGTATTGACTTCACATAATTCACCTTTCAGCTATTCCCAGGAAAGACAAACTTCTCAGAAAAAAAGAGATTTTCATAGTTTGAAATATAATGACCAAATTAAGAGCTTGATGCCATGCAAAATACTGGGCTTGTACCAATTCACACAAAAACATCTTTAAAATGCAACATGCAACATGCACAACTGTTTTTGTCTTTAATCCACGAGTTGACAAGCAAGGTGTATGTGGTTCAAATGTGACTGATTTTATAAGCACACAGAAAGTATTTTAAATATTGAACTCATCTCAGTTATGCAGAGCAGTGGAAACACTTTACTTGAATTGCTCCACAAGGAGAGCTCAGCTATCCAGCTCTCTGGAGCTTGGGAGAATTAGAGTGAAACATTTCAGTGAAAATATGTGCAAAGGCTGCCTTCTTCAAATCCCACTGCAACTGCCTTTGGCTGCTTTTAAGCACATGAGCAGTGCCAAAGAAATAGATGGTAGATAAAACTAAAGAACTGCCAGGTAATCACCTCAGTGTGATCACTTACATACTTACTAGCAAAGCCTTTGCAGGAATGTTTTCACTGAATTGTCTTTGAATCAATCTGTCTTCAACTTCCTTCTTGGTAAATCCCAACATTGTATCTGTGTGGAAGTGCTTATCAGACAAGCATCTCATGTAATCATCTTCACTTCATAAATCATAGTACCAGCATTACTAATTGTTCATAGAGCAGTATATATAGTTCTTTTATTTTCTAAATGGAGTTGGCTAAACGTCATTACCTTATAATGAATTAATTACTAAAAATTACTTTTGCTAGGTCTTTCAGCCATTTCCCTAGTTAGATTGTATATTGGGCATAACTAAACAAAACCCAACAAAAAACTGATTCCTAAAATAAAATCAAATAAAATAAAATGGAAAAATGTGGTGCATGGATAGACCTTACAACTATGATGACTGTGGTACAAAATGTGTTATAAGATTCAAAATAAATTTAATTGCCTCTCTGCTGACTGTGGTCTTTGTGATTGTACAGAATACCATGCATATCAAAACAGACATTGCACTTTCAGCAGCACAAATAAGAATATACAACGCAAATGGAAAACCCAAAGTTCAAAGATTGCTAAATCTGTATAGACCCATTTAAAGCCTCAGCATGAGCTTAGGTATTGTATATGTGCTGTGCTGATCTTCTGCAAACAGGTGATTTTTATTTAATTAAATCTTGTCTTATTGCCCACTGAAATATTTTTAAATATATAAGTAACTTACCAGCATTTATTTTGCCCTCTATGATAAGACTGAACTTTAAACCTAGTTCTGTACATGAGTACCACATTTCTGCTTGGTGTTCCTGACAGTGACCATTAAAACCACACAGTAGTTATCCAAACACTCTGAATGTATTATTCCACAAATTACAGGGAAAACATTTTGAAACCTTACTTAAAAAAAAACAAATCAGGGATAAGATTTACTTAAAGAAACTAATTGTCTTGATTTTAATACCCATGCAGATGGAGAAAAAATTGTCTGAGAAACTGGAATAGCTAGTCTGAGATTCATATTCTTGGGAAATGGAGGTTTAGAGAAAGAGACAAAATGACGCCTTATGGATATTACATTTCTATTTCACATTTTTTCAGTTCACTTCCTCAGTAAAGCTACTGTAAATCTTTTTAGCAGACAATTGAGGAACTACGAACAGCATCTTGTTGTCTAACTAAAAGATGATGATTTAGGTGGACACTGTATTTTTAGTGTGCAGAAAGGTGTAATTTTTTGGTGGTGATAGGATATCCTCCAAATATCCAGCAAGAATTAGCAGATATTTAAGGGTCAAAGAAATTAAAACCTCTTTTCAAAGAGTCTGTTTCAACAGAGAACCATTTACTTGTTTGATTGTATGATTAGGACACTTCAATGCTGAAACATACCAGATTTGTTTACATTAGTGGAGGTGACATGCTTCTGTGAAACCACCCATGGCATCAGACTACATGGTCATGTGAAAGATTCCACCTCCTGGGTTTTTTAAGGTTTATCCTTGCCTTTAATAGGTAAAGGTGATTAGTGACACTTTGTTAAATGAAGTTTTATAAATTACATATTTAGCTAGTATAATTAAGCATTAGTGAGAAGTTCTAAAAGAATAGTTACCCAAGACCATGCCAAACTGTCGAAAAACAATTTCATTTTAAATGCACTATGTCTTCCAGATGCTGATGTAAATGCTTATAGTCACACATTTTAATTGAGCATGTTATTATTACTCAATAAATGAAGAGACACAATCAAACTTAAAATCTGACATTTGAAATATTGCTTGTACAGGTACAAAGAATAAAAATTATGACACCAGCCTATAAATTAATAAAGCACAGAATTGGTGTAACAAATGAGATTAGTATCAGAATAAAGTGTTCAATTTGACCTTATTGTTGAAAACAATGATGGACAGTTACCTATTATTTTATCTCTGTTCTGCCTTAGCTAGAAATACATTCAGATCGTAACACCTAAGTTATTAAAATGTCATATAAATTCTCAGCAGTTATTCAGCTAACAAAAAAGACCATAGGAGAACTTGAATGATTTGCATTTTATTATAGCTTTTCTTTTATGTGCTATTAGAATCCCAAAACTGCAGATCAAGCTGATACACATCAAGAGGTGGACAGTGCTCAAGAAAATATGATTTCCTGGAAAGGCTGTCTTACCGGACTTGGTAATCTGTCTGGAAAGTTTTTGGGGACATCAAAACATGGAAATATATGGTCTTTGGATAAGTGTGAGCATTGTTAAGTTAGTGACTCATGGCAGGGGATTTAGGTTAAAACAAAAAGGAAAAAAAAATGTGTTTCGTAGACTTTTTCTGTATTTAGTTAGTAGAGTGAGCCTATATTTAGACCATTTCGGATAGCTTCTAGGTTTGAAATTCTTTGCTATCAGGAGAGATTGCACCTGGTCCTGGATACAGGCCTTATCTGTGCATATGAAGATACAGTAATAGAATCACAGAACACTTTGGGCTGGAGGGCACTTGAAAGGTCATCTTGTTCACTGACCTGTCATGGGCTAGGACATTTTTCACTAGATCAGGTCACTTCATCCACACCTGAACCTGAAGACCTCAAGTGTTGTGGCATCACCAGCTTCCTGGGGAAACTTGTTCCAATGTCTCACCATACTCCTTGTAAAAATATCTACCTTAAATCAAATCTAAATGTAACCTCTTTTAATTTAAAATACTTGAACTCTCACTACAGGCCTTGGTAAAAAGTGTGTCTCCATCTTTCTTATCAGGCCACTTTAATTATTGGAAGGCTGCAATAAAATCTGCCCCAAGTCTCCTCCAGGCTGGACAATCCCAGCTCTCTCAGTCTATCTTCATAGGAGAGGTGTTTCTGTCCTCTGACCTTTTTTGTGGTTCCCCCCTCAACCCACTCTGTAACAAGTCCATGTCCTTCCTGTGCTGGGACCCCAGGGCTGGAGGCAGCTCTGCAGGTGGGGTCTCACCAGAGCGGGGCAGAGGGGCAGAATCCCCTCCCTGCCCTGCTGCCCACGGGGCTCTGGATGCAGCCCAGGACACACTTGGCTCTCTGGGCTGGCAGTGCCCATGGCTGGCTCCTGTCCAGCTTCAGCCCCAGCACCCCCAGGTCCTTCTGGGCAGGGCTGCTCTCGATCTGTTCATCCCCAGCCTGGGCTGGCACCAGGGGTTGCCCCAACACAGGCACAGAACCTTGATAAACTTGTAAGATTCCCGTGGGCCACTTCTTAAACTTGTCCAGGTCCCTCTCAATGGCATCCCATCCCTCAGGAGTGTCAACAGCACGATTCAGCTTGGTGTCATCTGCAA
>VXBQ01014509.1:0-16114 GCA_013400175.1 Phainopepla nitens
ACCAGCTTCTGTCACTAAGCAGAGACTGCATTCTTGATTCTAATTTTATGGTAGATCATCGAACATGCTGAGTAAGAAGGGACTCACAAGGATCAACTCCTCAGCTGTGCAGGACATTCCAAGAATCCCACCATGTGCCTATGTGCCTCAGAGCATTGTCTAAACACTCCTTGAACTCTGGCTTCATGCCTGTCACTGGTCTCCAGAGTGAAAAGATCAGTACCTGCACCTCTCCTTTCCCTCAGGAGGATGTTGGAGACTCCACTGAGGTCTCTCCTTAGTCGTCTTTTCTCCAGGCTGAACAAGCCAATTAACCTCAATAAAATATTTTATTGTAAATAGTTTGTTCCTGTTTCCAGTAGCTTCTAGAAAGTAATGCTTGTTAGGCTGCACTTTGTTTGCCTTTTTTTTTTTCCCATATTGATTACTGGTTATGAAGAACAAACCTATAGCTTGACTTTCAAAGCTTTGGGTTTGAGCCTTTTTTTAAATGATACAGTGTGTGGAATTTTAATTCATTCATTGCCTTTGTACTACTTCATGAATTTTGGTGAATGATAATCTGGAAAGGATCAACAAAAATGTGAAATACAGCCTTGGCAAAGGAAAAGAAGTATAATTATATTTCATCACCATGATGCTGAACATTTTGCCTAAAGATTATCCCAGTATAGACACTCTAGAAGTTCTTGTACCTTAGTAGTGTCAGATGTATATGGTGTAAGTAAGAATAATACAGCATCAGAACCCTTCCTGAACATACTTACTCTGGTAACCTCAGCTCTTTTCTGTTTCTTTAGATGTGACAGATCCGTTGTCAATAAATCAAGGCAGACAGCTCTGGACATTGCTAAATTTTGGGGGTACAAACACATAGCTAATTTGTTGGCTAATGTGAAAGGTAACGAGAAACCTAGTTTTTTGTCAAATGATGTGAAAGAATATGAAAATTATTTTGGCATGACACTTCTCGACAGAAGGAGTGATAAAAGAACAGATTCCAAGTGGCTAAGTAAAAAACAAAGCCATCCAGCTACAGTATACATCCTCTTCTCAAATCTAAGTCCCTTGGTAACTTTGGGTGGGGGAAGAGAGAGCTCACAGCAACCAGAAGTAAAGCTTTGCAGGCTGTACTTCAAGGATGTGGAGCAGTGCATGAACCAGAGTGAAGAATATACCTTGATTTTTCTTGGAGTGGAACTTCAGTTTGACGTGAACCTGATGGCTGCTTGCAATGGAAGAGTTCTGCAAGGAGATGAAGAAGATGGGTTAGTTGCTTGGTTTGCTCTTAGCATAGATTCTGCTTCTGCTGAAAAATTTAAACAGAAGCACGAGGACTGTTACTTTCTTCACCCACCGATGCCAGCACTACTGCAGTTACCTGAGAAAGAAGCTGGTAAGATGCATAAAATGCAGCAAATACAAAATGTATAGTCAGAAAGATACACTTTGGTATTATCCCTGAGGCATAATTCAAAGAAAAGACAAAACTGCAAAGAAATCATATGTTTTCAGTGGCTTTAGAAATATTTTGATTTTAAAAGCCTGTTAGTGGTTTTGTGAAGAATTTTGTATGTAAGAACATATGCATTTGCAGAGGACTAATTTCTGCAATGACAGTTTTAGACTGTATTGCTCATCATGGGTTTTAAACAGTGCTATTTAAATATTCATACATGAACATTATAAACATGAAACAAAGGAAAAAAATCCATCATCATTGAGTTTATAGTAATGAAATTATTAATTAAGATTAATAATTATGAAATTATTAATTACAAGAAATGAGAACCTATGTCCTTTATAGCAGTGTGTTGGATACTCATCTGACAAGGAGGTGTTGAAAAGTCAGGATGCTGAAGTGAATTAGTGTTAGTTAGGACATTAACAACAGATGCTCTTAATGAGTGCTGTTGTAGCAGTTTTGTTTTTACATAAGGATAAAGGGAACGCTTGGCTTGAACCTTAAGTTTAAATGGAACAATGCATTATTATGTCAATACCTGTAGTAGCCCTAAAATGGTCATCTGGAAAAGGCTTGATACATTTAATTTTGGCAGTTGGCCTACACAGAGAGACTCTTGTGAGAAACAGGGTATATTGATCTGGATGAATTTGTTTCTGAATGTGTGTAAATTGTCCTGTAGCTCTTTAACACCACGTTCCATTGCATTTGCTGCGCTGCAAAGAAAAAGGTTTGCATAACTCATACTGCTCAGTTTCTCTTGTAGCTGTGATTGTGATTCAAACCACACTCTGACTTCGATTTTTTGGGTTAAACTTCACTACTTGGTATTTCTGTGCTGTTAGAAGCTTAACATGAATTAGCATTTGATTTTTTGTATTTTCAATGTATTGTTTTAAAGGAGTAGTAGCCCAGGCGAGGTCTGTTCTAGCATGGCACGACCGCTACCGATTCTGCCCAACGTGTGGGAGTGCAACCAAGATTGAAGAAGGGGGTTACAAGAAAACTTGCTTAAAAGAAGATTGTCCCAGTCTCCAAGGAGTTCACAACACGTCATATCCAAGAGTTGGTGAGAATACTCACTTGAAAGTGGCTTGCTTGTATTAAATGCATGTAAATCAATTTATTTTTAAGTATTTTAGCAGCTTACCTCTGTCCTGGGTCTTTCATTCTTATTTCTCCACAAGCTATGTGTGTCTCAGCTCTGTTAGGATTAAGTAGTTCAGGCTTCTCTTTCTTGCACTAGTCTGTGATACAGAATTACTGTGACAATGCAAACCTTATTTCAACAAGTAATATCAGTTAGGAATTGCAACAGTATAGATGAGATATCAGCAGTATAAAGGGTCACATTTTACTTTTTTACTTAAAACTAGATGACAATAAAAAGGGGAAAAGATCACGGGTTGATTGGATTGCTTAAACGAATAGGAGAAGATACTAAGTTAGAAAGAAAAGGACGGATACAACAAAGAGAAGTGAGAAAAATTGTCAAAGTGCTACGTCATATGAGAGACTGATTAGCAAAGAGTAAACAAAGTCAAAGGCAGAAAGTCAGTATTTAGTCAGTATTTGCATTGTAAGAAAAATGTCTGGTTATTTGGTGTTTAATGGAAAAGACATTCTTCAGACCTCTGTGGTGAAGAGAAGGTGATAATAAATGAGTTTGCTGCAGAAACTGTTGGTATATCCTGGATGCTAGGTTAGCTAGGTTAGTACTGCTGTTACTCTTAGCAGATTGTGTGCTTTGGTTACAGGTAATTTCTGACCTACATTTTAAGCCTTGGTTAGTAAACTGCTTCTACTAGGCATGTATGTTGCACAACCAAATAAAGAGGTATCTTGCATGGAGAGAAACCCCAAAGTGAAATGAAATAACAGCTTACTCTGGGCATGCACACAGTTCTTATTTCAATATCATTTTTGTCTTTATATGCATTGGTATGGAATCAACTGGAAGTTTTTACTGCATTTAAGTCCCTCAGAGGTTGAAATATATTCGTTTCATGTTCTTTGCAGATCCTGTTGTGATAATGCAAGTCATCCATCCAGATGGGAACCACTGCCTTTTAGGTAGGCAGAAGAGGTTTCCTCCAGGAATGTTTACCTGCCTTGCTGGATTTGTAGAACCTGGTGAGTATTTTCATTTTCCTGTACCAAGTGTATTTTCTCAATAAGAGTATCATACCTTTACAATTACAGAGAAATATATTTTGTATTAAATTGAATTATTTCCTTCCTGATAAATGAGTTGTTTTAATAAATATGCTTATTCTGTACTTTGAACCTGCTGATTTATAAAAAAAAAGCAAAAAGCAACTCAAGTAAATAAAAAAAATTAAATAGTCTAAAATCATACTTAAATGAAAAAAAGTCATTTTAAAACATGCCACCTTGGCTGGTGACTCTTAGCAAAGGATTTTAGCTTTATACTTACTTTATAGGAAAAGTAAGTGTTAAAAGGGAAAGTTAACATGATGTTAAACATATGCTAATGTGTTTACTGTCTGATTGATTCTATGGAAGATAAGTAGAAATTACATAATTCTGAAGGAAAGATAAGGAGATACTTCATATAGCTATGTCAAGCAGTAATAGTTGAAACTAGTTACAATTATGAGTACCTGCAGAACAACTTGTAAGCATTCTTATACTGGGAATAGATCTTTATCACCAGTGAAATTGTAGTGAATAAATATATTCAGTAAATGTGTGCAGTTTGGCATACAGTCTCAGCATGAATAAGTTTATTCTGGTATCGTTTGAAAGAAGTGAAGATATTTATTTCTGATGGATGGACTTTAATGAACCTGTAATCATGGTTACAGTGCAGTACATGCATGTGTGCATGGTGACCATCAGTATTCCACACACATACGTCCAGTTTTCCCTGGATATGGAAGCAAAGCTTTCCATTGCAGTTTCAATTTTCGGTATTGTCTGCATCTGTTGTAATACAATGAAGAATGAGTGAGGCAAAGAGAATAATACAAGGCAGAAATGTGAGCAAGTATTCCAAGTATCTGTTTCCTTACTATCGTAATTCTAAATACTGATTTTTCAAGTTGTAGTACATGCTGTTGGAGTCATACTGAAAATCCAGAAATTAACATGGTGCTAGTTAGAAATGAACAGATCAATGTTTCAAGAATAATTCTAAGAATTATATATTTTCTACATAATTTTTGACATTTTAGGTATAGTGGTAATGGTTTATGTGAATGATGAATTATCAATTCAGGATATAAATATTACTGTTATTATGGAGAATTTACAACGCTTTATTTTCAAGGTTCCATTTTGCTTTGGTGGCTGTTTTACCTTATTAGACTTTTGTGTCTTGTGCTGAGATCTTTGCCCTGATCTGTGAACTAGATCTTTATAGATAATTGCCTTGGGCAGTTTCAAATCTTTTGAGTCAGTTCAAAGCACAGCATGTGATCGTTGCTTAGAGAATTTTCATGAGCTGCTTGTTCTTTGCCCTTTTTGATTAGGCGAGACCATAGAAGATGCTGTTCGAAGAGAAGTAGAGGAGGAGGCTGGAGTCAAAGTTGCCCATGTTCAGTATGTCTCTTGTCAGCCGTGGCCAATGCCCTCCTCCCTAATGATTGGCTGCTTAGCTGTTGCAGTGTCCACACAAATTAAAGTTGACAAGAATGAAATAGAGGATGCCCGCTGGTTCACTAGAGAACAGGTAAAGTTCAATTTCATTTTCTTCTTCTATTGATTAGTCTGTGACTGTATTGGTTCTGGCATACCACAGAGGCTTGCTTTTTCAGCAAGTCAAATGAGCATGTGTACTCTTAATTTTATCATACTACAGTTGCATTATATTGTGGTTATAGGTTAGACACAACCAGAGAAAGACAGTGATTCACAGTAATGTCTGAGTTACTTGCAAGCTCATTTTATGACATTTTTGCCAGTTGAGGAAAGGCTCTTCACCTTTCCCTTCTGTGAGGTAGTCAAGTTATTTTAACCCATTTCCTTAGCAAGCCTGTGCTTTTCATGCAGAAGTAGTATTTAATAGCATTATTCACAGTTTCTCCAAACAAGCATGCTACCAGATTTGCTGTGAGACTGGAAGTTAAAGTGAGGACTCTGGGAATTCATTAGATTGAACATCTTTTTTTGTGCAGTACTGTTTTAATACTCTGCTATTAAATGCAGCTTACTGTGCATTAATAAGAAATGCTACATTTATCTTCCATCAGTAGTTAAAATATAGTCAAATAGAGAGGCAGAAGAGACTTTCACAGAAGAATTGCAGTTCATAAGCAAAAGGAAAGATTGCTTGCACAACTTAGTTTGCACAGGCTTTCCCATAGGCAACTTAGGAGTTAAGCTTTTAATAACACTGGACATCTGCCTAGCAGTTCCAAGTGTTTTGACTATAAGTCACCTTGAAGGCAGGGTTAGTCACCTACAATCTCAGTGTGTTTCTGTTAACACTGGGAGCATTATTTTAAATGAATATCAGTTCTGAACATGGCTAGTGACATGCAGATTGGCGTACTGGAAATATAGTTCAAAAATGTAGTAAAAGTATGTACTCTTTTACTAAGTGCATTTGACTTGAAACTGCTTCAGAAGACCAAGAAAACACATCTTCTTTGGCACTACATNNNNATTGTCAGAGCGTAGAGCACCATCTGGTGGTCTTGCCATAAAAAGGCTTCACAAAAACCTTAAATAGTATACTCACAGTCTCCACAGTTCTGTTAGGAAAAAGGTAACCTTTGGGGCATGTTAAGCTCAAAAATGTCATAATTCAGACAACTGTATCTTTCTCTGCATCTGCCTTGGAGAATCTCTTAGTAGCTCTTTAAAATAGGTATGGCAATGGTAGACTGATGGATCATTATAGGAAGACAATTTCTGCATTAATACAGTGTTATATTCTATATAGTTTATAATGCTAAAGGTAAAAAAAATCTGGTTTTATTGCAGGTCGTGGAAGTCCTCATTAAAGGAAACCAGCGTTCTTTTTTTGTACCACCAAGTCGAGCTATTGCACACCAATTGATAAAACATTGGATTGGAATGAACGCTAATCTTTAATTCAAATAATTGATTTCTTTAAGTTACTTCTTCTATTGAATGCTTAATTAGAAATAAACTAGAACTGTTTGTTAGAATGTTTAACCAAGTGATTTTCTGAGCCTTTATGTTGGTTCCAGAGCTAAACTATGCAAATCTTTGTAGGTGTTTCCAGACCTGAATTAGATTCGAACAAAACCCAATAACTACCTGAAGCAACCAAGCAACAAATAAGTAGAATTGGTACCTTGTTGAGTATAGGCTGTGTTTTTTGTTCCAGAAGGAAATGATTATGCCTTTTGCGCTTACACTTTTTATGTTTGATTTGGTCTTCCCCCACTGGAAGGAGTCACAGCATTACAGAGAGGGTTGTCTGACCTTGCCTGCTGTTTGAACTCTCTACTTACATCCTCTAATTTGGCCTTAATTATTTCTTTCTCATTTTTTCCTATCTCCATTCTCTAAACTGGACCTGTCACAAAAATCTACATTCAATGCTGAAAGCCTTAGCAACTATGGTTATTTTAAAGTTAATAGCACATGTAAAAAGTGAATATGTGGTACCTCATATCTTTTACATTAATAACCTAATTTATATTAATGTTCTAAGCAGAGCATTTGCTCGTCCATTCTGACTTGGCCTGCACTTACTCAATTGTATGTCAGCCTGAATTTAGAGGTATAACACAATACTTTGTTCTTGAAAAAGATGTTGGAGAACCATCCCCGAAAGTCTAGGTATTACTGTTCCTATAAGATAGTAATGTACTTATTGATGCTAGGCAGTTAATGATTTAATCTAATTAGAAATTAAATTATTGAGTAATGGAGAAGGAAGAACAAGACATATCTCAAAATATGCACAGAGTTCTTTATGGAAACAGAGATGCTAAGATTGTTACTGGTATTGAGAATCTTACAGTTGAAAGAAGTATTAATTACAGCTATAAGACTGTATAGCTTATGTTAATAAGCAATATTAATAATAGCTTATGTTAATTAAATAGCAATATGTTCGTAAAAATATGTTCATTAAAATATTTATTTATGTGGTTTTAATGCTACAGTTCAGATTTGTGCCTTAATTTATCGAGTTATTTAAGATAATGTTAATATTCTAAAAAGAAAAGTATATTGGTTTATTATTAATTTTATTATTTAATAGTTTGTAGTCTGTCATTCTGCAGTCATTGCAGTGATACCAAAAGAAATGCAAATGACCTGAGGAAAATGCAATTGTAGTGACAAATGTAAACCTATTATTACGTGATTTTTTTATTTGGAGTAATTTAAATTGTGTATAACAGTGAATGGTGTCATATTTTTTCCAAAATTCTCAGCAACCTGGAATGAGTAAAACTGTTCTACAAATCCTGATTGTTCTTTTTTTTCCCCAATCCATATCACACTATGCTCAGCAGTTTTCATGGTTTTTTGGTAAGGCAGTACCTAAGAAGCTTTAAAGCAAGAAACATTCCTGACAGACTTGGAGTATTTGACCTATTATGTTGCTTCATTCTCTCCCTTGTTTCAGCCATACCTAAGAATTAAGACAATCAGGTTATCTCTTGTGTTGTCTGGCAAGGAGAGGGAAACAATACCCTGCTTCCCTTAAAAATTGGTTTTACAGAGTAGGTGAGTTGTGGAAAGTTGTCAAAGACCACACATACCAGCAGGACTGCATGATAACAATGGCATTAATCAGTTTCAGGTTGCTCATAGAGTAAAGGAGAATATTGGAAAGTGCGAAAAGTGGTGGAAGCTAAGCAAGGAAAGGAACTTCCAACTCGTACTATGATGATTACATTTAGAGAAATGAACAACAAAGGAATGAGGAGCAGACAGAAGAGGGGGGATAAAGCATAGAGCAAATATAGGTAGCATAAAAATAAGTAGTTTATCACTTTGAGGTAACTAAATGTACATGACTGAGACCCATTGGAATACTAGTTTTTTGTGTAGAAACTTATGAAACTTATGATGAGTTGCTATAGATACGTGTTTCTAACAGTGACACTAACTCCAAACACAGTATCACCAATCAATTAACTAATGTTAATAATCTGCATACTTTTTTTTTCTTGAGAATCTGTATAACAGTATATATCCGCAATTACAATGCTAATAAGTAAATTGAAAACTTTGCTTCTCTGCATGAAGAAAAATAGAAGAAGAATGGTATGACAAAGGGAACAACATTTAAATAATCTCTGATTTTGAGAGTATATTTTAATAATGTTTTAATGATCTTTCAAGTCTAATAACTTCAGTGTGTCAATGATTTTTAGTCTTTATATATTTTCAAAATCTAAGCCAGGCTTTTGAAAAAGCTTTTGAAGGTCTCATTTCCTTTTTGCCTCACCAATAGAAGAATCATTTACACGGAAGAAGACAAATCTCTCTTGTTTAAGGAAACTCCTTAGATAAATTTAAATCTATTTAAGGAAAGCTTTTTCCTGGCTTTTTATTGTTTAATTTGCCTAGTTTGTGGTTCACGGTTTGAATTTTAATTTGAAAATATGTATGCATTTTCTGAAGGACAGTTACTGTTAGCAGTCTACATAGGAAATCTCAAATTGAAGAGCCAAATGCTGTGGTTATCTGACAACTACAGCAGTTTAGGAAAGTGCCAAATTAAATTTAAAAGCAATTAACAGAGCGTGGTGGTTCTGACTAGAGTATTGTATGGGCAACACCTCCAGAAAATCTCAGTAGTTTGACTTAGCCAAAAGACAGCAGCAGCTTCGGAAGCAGGCTGTTTCTCGCCACAATGTTAATGGGGTATATTAAGAGAATAGTGTTACTTACAAAAATAAAAAAAGTGGTTTTTTTCTGCACCGTGAATAATGACCTCTCTCTTTTCTCCCTTGCTTGTAAACGGTATCAGACCAAAAAGAGTACTCGTGACATCAGATGTACAAGGCAAGAAACTCTGGAGATGCTTTTTATCCCAGTTTGCCTGTGTACTAAAGAGAGCTACCTTCTATTCAGTGTGTAATTTGAAAATATTATTTATTTTATCTATTTTTATAATAACTTACAGATAATAGAAATAATAGCTTAATGAAACAGGAAAATATAATTAGATCTTCGAACACAAACCAAAATTGATACTTCTAATGAAGTGCATGCTTCTCTAATGAAATACTCTACTTCTCATGCGATGTAATGACATTTTGTGTAAGTATAATACTGGTTATATTTTTACAAACTTTGCATTTGTCCCAATAAACATACTTCTTTTGACTCATTTTTCATTCTGGATATATGTAAATGTGTAATAAGTAGAATCATTCCGGTGTTGATTCTATAATTTGAACATGTTTTCTAAGGGAGCATTGGCAAGTCAGGAAATGATTACGTTGAAGTCTGCAGCACGTGAGGGAAAAACGGGTGGTTGTCAACAGGCTGATTAAAGGTAGACCAGTCATGATGCTTCATGGAATTAAATATACTAATCAGATTCTGAGCTTAGCAGACAGAAATAGAAAAAGAAGTGGAACAAGACTGTGAACATTGCTCCTTCTTTTATCTTTAATTTTAATTAGGTAATCTGATTGATTAAGACTTTTCAGACAAAGCTGACATTTTGTAGCCAGTGGGTAATTTAGTTGTTATTTTTATTATCTGCTTTAGCTGTAAAAAGTTAAATTACTGGTAGTCCTTTATTGCTTCAGTGATTTGAAGGATATGTATATACTGCATATCATTGCTGACTGAGTTTGCCGGTACAGAAGGGGGTAAGTCTAAAGGAAAAAAAATTGAACTTGTTATCCTGTTAAGCCTTAGCAAGACAGCCAACCCATCCTTCATGAGCTTAGAAAAGCAAACTGTTCTCAGACAGTCCATAACAGCAAGCATCTGAGGAAAATGAATATTGGCTTGTGGCAATGGTAAGTATAAACCTTTTTTCTTTAAATTAGACTCTTTTAGGTAGTATTCTGTAGCTACTAATTGTTACAATTCATCATAGCTTTTATTAAGTACAGAAATTCTGCAGATTATTTCACAGTGAGAAAATATTACCGTTTTCCTAAATTATAGATTTTTAAGATGGATACTTGATTCCTAAGACTGTATTGGTTATCTTATTGTAGCATACAAGTACTATAAATTTAGTGGTATATAGTTTTGGAAATTAAAGCGTACCTGAATGAACTTGTGTTTGTTAGAAGTATTTCCTTTCTGCAGCCAACATTTCACATTGGAATATGAGGAGTGCTATGATAAGACTACAGAATTAGTGGTCAAGAAGGAATATTACATGTTTTTGAGTAGAGAAGCTTGCATTTTCATTTTTCATCACTTAAATAAGCCTGGATAGTAATTTTTTTCCTCCTGCCATTTCATCATCCTGCAAACTAAGCTAGTTTTGCTGAAGTACATCCTTCTTTCTTTCTATAGAGAGAGGCATTCTAAGATTCAGCTAAGAAATGTAGGTATTTTCTCAAGACCTCTGCCAAAGCTAAAAAAGAGTGTATGAAGTAAGCGTCTCAAATTCTTTTGTCATTCTAAATCTAAATTACTCCTTACTTATTTTGTGTAAATTGCTCATGTGGAGAAATGACCCTGGAAACTGCATGGTCAGAAAATATGGTGTCTTAGTTTTCCCATTTTAGACACCAGAAATCAAATCCTAGAAATTAGGATTTTGCCCTTATTGCGTTCTATGAACAGTGGAAGATTTTTCAGACATAATTGTAATTTATGTTTTATAGTCTGGACATATTGAAAATAAAAAAAAACCTACCTCATTTCCAAAGAAAACTTTTATAGTGTGCAACTACTGTGAAGGGACTTTTTGGTGGGCTGTTTCAAGTATAAGCAAATACTTTGAATTTACCTGATTTCTGTTGAGTGAGCAATTCTGGAGCTCAAATAAATTGGAGAAATTCAGAGATTGAGAAAGAATTATAGTATCACACTGACACTAACATCTTTGGCTATGGAAACTACATTTCATTGTTGTAAATGGTTGTTATAGTTGTTAATGTGTGTTATAGTGAGATTTTTACTAATTTCATTAGCAATTGCTGCATCACATCTGGAGGGTATTTCCCATACCTGCTGTCATTTTTGGTACTGACTAGCATAAATTCCATAGATAGCACTCTAAATACCAGAATGAAAAACTCAGTGACATGAACAGGCTAATCCAGCTGCTACTCAGTTTAGGAGGTTTTCCTTTGGTCTCTAGAATAGGAATAGCAGAGGTCCAACAATGTAAACAGAAATGGCAGTTTATGTGGTTTTTAAAACACATTTTCAGAGCTCTTGATGAAGAGAAGTTATTATAAGCAGTAGAAAAGAGGTGTCATGCATAACAAATTGTTCTCTACTTATAAATATGTTTTTACTTACATGATAATAAATACATGAACATCCATTGTATTAAAGTGAAAATATTTATTATTTAGTAATTGTGTTAAAATCATGATGGAATGTTATATGGACTATTTACAGCACAGAGGCTGCCTACTAGTCTGTTGCAGCACAAGACAGTGCACATTTTTAAATTAAGGTAAGAATGAAAAATGTTGGCACAGAAATTCGATATCTCTACCATCTAAAATAAGGGCTTATCATTAGTAATATATTATTTTGTCTTTTGTTGCAAAATAATTAACAAAAAAGCAATACTACTTAATAAATAGACAGAAGCTTTACAGAAAATGAGTTTTACATACGATTTTGCAGAATCTAAGAGCTGAAACCTGTGACTTCACTTCTCCCTAAAAAGGTAGAAATGCCCATGTATATACAGCCCATAATTGCTAATCTATATTTCACTACAACTTTGCTGGGACTTGCATTCTCAGTGCTGAGTTAAAATAAGATTGAAAACATTTGACTGACTGCTAGTGTAGTAGCATTTTCTAAATCTAAAGTGAAAAGTACCTGCCTGCAGGGAAACAGCTTTAATACATTGGAGAGAATAACACACCTGTTATTTCTTTTCAAAAGAGTGGTCAAAATCTATTCAACACTTCACATTGTGTCCATTTCTGCTTGTAGAAAAGTCAAAAGTCATGCATAATCTAATTACATAGGGTTTGGCTTTCCTAAACATGCTGATTTATGGCATATGTGGTATTCTTAGTTGTTTAATCAGTAACCTCCCTTCTGAATCAGAACTAAAGAAATACTACTGGTGTTTGCAGTCTTTTTGTGGTCTGAAAAAAGGGGATCCTGATTTGGTGTGCTTATTAAAAGTGGCACAGCACAATTCACGAAATAAAATGGTTGATCAGTGGGTCTCAGTATCACACCTTTTGCAGGTTAATTTCACTGACTCCTGTTTTTTCTGTATTTCATTTCGATGCTCTGTTCTCAGAGTTAGGTGGATACTGCCATATATCCACTGAGTTCCATTTGATTGGAATATGATTATTTGCAGACATACAGTTCACATTTTTATTAATTTTGCAAAGTGCTATATGGTACTGTTACGGTCCCTGTAAATGGCTGCCTGCTTCCTTTTTTCTAGACATTTTGCAGACACCTTTTTAAAGACAAGTCTTTTCAGGAAAATACACAGTGAAACTATAAGCAAGTGAAGATAGGATCTATTCAATCTGAGGCAGAGAGTGAGAAACACTGCTAAGACAGGCATTTTTGATGACACATTTTGTATGTGCTTGACATAAAAAACATTCTTTGACATGAAATACGTTCTACAGTATTTCAGAAATGTGTATTCAGAAATTATTCAAAGAAAATTCTAGTGGAAGCTTAATAAAGAGAGAAAGGCAAAACTAGAAGGTACTTCAGTAAGATGTACTTAAATAAGTAAAAAGTAAATCAGTGATGAGCCCTTTTTGTATACTCTCTCTGGAACTCAAGACTCCTATACAATTCATTCTAATAACATAGTAAATTATCTCTGGGCCATCCACCACAATGTATGAAATCTAAAGTAGGGAATATGTCACAAACCACAATCAGTATAGGGAATGTAAAGAAGAAATGAAGTAGTAACCTTTAGCATTTGTCTAGAGATATCTGAGAATCTCAGATGGCTTTGTGTAATTGTTTTGAGTTTCTGTGGTTTTAACTATGTCAGTTACTTCACTGTGAGGCGCTGAAACAGGTGACTCAGAGAAGTTGGGGATGCCCCATCCCTGGAGGTTTTAAAGGCCAAGGTGAATGGAACTTTGAGCAACCTGGTCTAGTGGAAGGTGTCTCTGTCCATGGCAAGAATGTTGGGATGAGATGATATGTAAGCTCCCTTCCTGCCTAAGCCATTCTATAATTGCATAATTCATATGGAAAATTCAAACTTTAGTAATTACGGGAGAGGAACTAAGCAGTGGGAGATTGGACCACACATAGCTGGTAACTTGAGAAGCAAAGTCAAAGCAGTGATTATTCTGGAATAGAAGAATATTGTGAAATACAAAGAGACACAATGGAAATAAACGAGGATGAAATTCAGTGGTTTTAAGTTCATCTAGGGAGATGGGGGCAAAAAGTAGGATTCTGTATCAAAAGGGAGGAAACAGATCAGAAGGATTTAATGTTGAAATGCAGAAGGAAAGAGAAGTAAATTATTTTTGTTTGAGAAGGGCTTGTTTTGGTGTGCTGTGTCATCATTGTTCTAAAATCTGTGAGCACTGTAGAATTCAGGAGGGAATGAGTGAGGTGCCACTGAATATATTCATAGCAAAACCTTCTACAACATAGGATATTGAATTATAAGAAAGAGACTTACTGTCTGAAAGGATAATTATCCTGAAACAAAATATTTTGCAAATATATTTTGTCATCACACCATTCAGCATTAGCAGATACATTCTCCATATTGTCCTTTCTTTTTTTCCTCTGACTTCTCTGCCAGTCTCATCTTTATAGGTTCGCTGAACATGGTTGTTTAGAAAACAACAGAACACACATATTTTCACATAAAATCTCCATTATATAAATATATAAACACAAAGTAAAATAACTCCTGTATTTTCCAATTTATTTCCAATCAGTGTTTTTACGGCAACTTTTCCTGCATAACAAGATGAACTCAAAACTCAAAGGCTTTCATTACAGAAGTGAGTTTTTTTTGTTGGTGTTTTTTTTTCTTTCATTGTCACAGAGCTTGTCATCATCTGCATTAACCTGAAGGAAACACATTACAGATGCTATCAACAATGAAAATAAACACATTCTAGACAGAGCTTTACCTGTATTTATAGTGTGATATAAATATAAACATTTCTAGAATGATCTTTTACTCAAAATTAGGATGTTGTTATTCTGAGCTAACCCAAGCACTAATCTATCTAGTGAGAATAATCTATCATGTAAGGAACTATGTCAGTGGGCATTGCCTTCCCTCCAGGCAAATGCTGAATGCCTCTATTTGCAGCTAAGCTAATTTGGCTCTTGTTCATCTAGTGTCCAGCAGTGGACAAAAAAATTCCTAAGGCAAGGTCTTACCATGCAGTCCTGATGCATACAACTAATCCTTGCTCAAGTCAATAGGTCTTCTCATGAGAAGGATTGAAGGTGATGAGATTCCTATTTCTCTTATCAGCCCCAGAACCGATGAAGCAAGAATAGACAAAGACAATGCATGGGTAAAATAAGTGAAAAGCCAAGAACTGGTGCCTCTTCTGATTTAGTAGACCTTCAAAAAAAAGGATAAATTGATATATGGAAATGCAGTATGGGCAGCAAAACTATTTGTATCATGAAATTGTTTCCAATGTTGTTTTTTTTTAATTTAAGGTATTAACAATAAAAGGTACAATAAAAGTAATATGTAAATACTGCGATTAATATCCGAGAGCTGATAGACTTAATCATAAATAGATTAGAGCTGATAAAATTAATTACAAGTAAACAGTTCAAATAGTCATTATAATTTTGATCTATTTACTATCAATTACAGAAATTATTTAAAAAAATGCAGCCTGATCATCCTGTTAACCTATGTCGTAAATCTCATCTTTGACAATAAAGCAAAATCTGTAATCCTACCTCTCTAAATAATTGTGACCTGTGGCTGTTTCTGATGATGGTTTCACAGCTGCTTGCTCAGAATTTTAAATTTTGGAAGATCTTAGATTCCAAAACCCTGTCATGCAGAGAATCAACACTATCTACCTTCAGTACTTTCAGAGTGTCACACAACACCAAATACAAAAAATTTGAGTAGTAGTAGAACTACTGATCATCTCAGACACAGAATTCCTTCTGCAAAGTCGAATGATATTCTACCATTACAAAACCTGGCAAAACTGGACATTTCTACTACGAGGAGAAACTGAAATGAATATGATTTTCTTTATAACGGATTCACAATCCTTTCCATCTCCTTAATATTCAAGCGTCTTTCTTGCAGTTATTCTTTGCATATTTTAGGTACTTTTTTATTCTTATATCAGTCTTCAACCAAGCAAACCTTATCCCCAAAGCCATCATAATTCAAATCCACTGCTAATTGATTACAGATATGGCTATTATTCTTTCCTAAAAATAAGGCCTTAAACACTCCATGTGAAAATGTGTCTCTGCCCTTATCTTTCATTCAGTATTCAGTAAAATTCAGAATTTGTTCAAAGAGTAATCTGTGGTGCATACAACTGCAAAAGTAAGCATCAAATATAAAGAGAA
>VXBQ01014509.1:16178-33263 GCA_013400175.1 Phainopepla nitens
GAAACTAAAGTAAAACAGGCAGCTGGTTTTGATCTGCAGATAGTTTTTTACAGCATTTTAGCAGTGACAATTAGAAATCACATTTCCTATATTGAGGTTAACAATTTCATTACTGACTACAGAAAAGGGGGGAAAAAACCATGAAAATGGAATTCCTGGGGACCAATTAAAAGTAGTATAGTAAATGCAAGTATTTTGGAAATGCAACCATGAAGATCAAGAAGGTGAAGGGAAGGAATTGAGTGTGTGGCATCATCCTTAAGCTGAATTAAGGGAATTCCTAGAAGTAAAAACATTTTCTGAGTGGCACCTTAATGCAATATAACTGAAACCTCAACCATAACAGTCACTTTAGGGTTCTCCTAGTTCCTAAAGTCATGAATATGTGCATCAATCTGCAGATCTTACATATGACACCTCAAATACGAGGTTGCTACTCATATTGCATATGTAACTCTTTAAGAGAATGTTAACTTTTATCTGGAACTGATGGGCACTCCCTCATGCCCTACACTACAAATAGGTACCGGTCCTAGTCCTTGCCTCTATGTCCTTTAAAGTCTTGAATTTGATTTTAAGCTCATTCTTCCTACTGAGAACAGAGCTCAGTTGTTGGGTGGGTTTGGTTGTCTGTCAAGCTTTGACTAAAGACTCCAGGAAAAAGTAGATGTGTATCTTCATACTAAACTGAGAGTGTAAACTTTCCAAAGTGCATGCTGTGAAATAAGTACACTACTTTTGCAGTCTCCCAGTAGTGTCTTCCAAAAAGAGAGAGAAGAATTGCCTGCATTTTGCAGCCAGCTAATGAATGTACACTGGCTTATTGAGTTACTTGGGCCTCACACAAACTTAAAATTTTTCAGAAGTAGAAGTGGTTGTGTCTTGAAAAAGTTTCGTCCCAGTTGTTTGGCTAGCTGTGTGTCATGGCGTACAGTGACATGTAACCTGAGTCTTAAAATGTCAATTATTTTAAAAGCTTTATCCTTATAACAAGATTCATATATACTCATTTTACCAGGTAAGTTTGTGGCCTTAAAAATTCACTCATGCTCCTTCCACAGTGATGTATTGCATGTTCTGATAAACAAACATCAAAAGACTGTTATGACTAATAATACTTGTAATTGGTTGATTTTTCCCAATGATAACTCTGTTGATTTCCAAGACCATGCCTATGATGTATTAGGTGTTCAAATACTTCACATTTCAAAGAATCCCTTCTCAAGAGAAGAAAACAGTTATTATTAAGTATTTTATTACACATATAGATAAGATTGAATTTCAAATGAATGCTTGAAACAAAGTATTAATTTTTAAAAATCTGCATCAGATAAAATCATATACTGTAAAAGGTCACCTGACGCTCAAGGCTGTGGCAGACTGTAAAGGATATTGGTTCAGGCCCTGTAACTGCAACCATGAGACCTTGATTTTAAGCCATTACTTGAAAAACTTCAAAAGTTGTTCCTAAATTGCCGAAAGAAGAAATAAATGCATTAGTACTTGGTCTAGAACTTTTTTTTATTATAACAAGTTATAATAAAACAAGTTAGAAAAACCTGAGACTTAGAGGGCAAAACTATTGCAGAGAAGTTTTCTCATTATCCGATGTTTTCCCTCCCACACAGAAAACTAGAACACAGATGCCCTTGGTTCTTAGAAATGAGTAGGAAGAAAAGGAAAAGCTGCAAGAGCAGAAAGAGCTCTGATTCCAGAGAATGTAAGTTTACAGAAATATTTAATGTAAACTAAAATCAACAGAAACATATATGGCTATTCTTAATTTACTCATCAAGACAGAAATTTGCATTTGTGAATTCACCAAAGCTGTGTGTCAGATTGGACATATATACACTGAAGTGTGGGTACATATAGGTAATGTCTTGGTGAGGCTAGTTCTTATTTTAGTTAAGATGCTATTGTGGCTATATCTGGCAAAGGCTTTCCAAATACATTTTTTGTTGTTCAAATAATGCTTCAAAATGTCATCATTCTTGGTGTAAATCTCAGTGTTGTCTTAGTTTAATAGCTTGTTCTAATCCTGTTTAGGTAAATGCCATTATTAAACTGTTACCCTGTAATGCACACGACCTGTTGTAAAAAAAACGGAAGCAAGACAGAATTTTATGTCATTGTGTGAATGCCATGAAATCTTGCCTAGTGCAAACAGAAAACATTATTTTATTCTACTTAGATCAGGTAGCTGTGACTCATATCTCCTGGCCATGTGCCACTGACCTGCTTTGTGATTGTGATGATCATATTAATTAATTCCTTTGTTTGCTCATCAGTAAAAGGATTATAAAAGCCAACTTCCATAGAATTTACTCAAACTGCAAGCAGGCAGTGGGATGTTGATTGACCCAGAGTGTTCACAGGAGCAAAATAAATACTGGGAGGAGTAATAAAATGTAGCTCTTATAATAATCAAATAGAACACCTTATCCCCTAACAAAAGCAAAACTTTATTTTAAAAAAAAGTGCAAATATACTGAATTTCTCAAATCAGAGTGAATTAATGTGGCCCACCCTGTTTATCTAATTTCACATTACTTATCAGATAACTATGACAAATCAAGTTAATACTGAATTTTAAAAAATGTGGAAAATACACTAGATCTAAAGATAGTATAGGCATTTTCTATTAAAACTGTCTCAAAGCTAATCACTCAATCATAGATTTATGACGCTGTTTACCAAATCATGGGAATTTGTTTGTTTGTTTGTTTTTTAACCTTAAATTAGATGCACAGTTGTCACCCATTTGTAAATGCCAGCAAAGTGTAGGAAGCCTTGAAAATGAAGCACATGAGGCTCTGTCTCACTTCACAGAGCCACTGGATGTAAAGGGTGCTGAAGAAGATGGAAAAGATCATGAAAACAAGAATCAGAGTAGCTCAGATGCTTCTGAGGATAAAGACCATGATAATATATCAGACAGTGAAAAAGAAGGGAAGAAGGAAAAGAACTGCCCTCCTAAAATGTTCTCACCTCAGCAAGATGAAATCCTAGCTACAGTAACTTTTGGTGAGGGCTCATCCAAAGGAAAAATTACACTGTCAGGCAAGCCAGATTCTTCAGACTCCATTAGCTTGACCACTGGAAAAATTTCTGCAGAAGTAAAATATGGCTCTTTTAATGTGAAAGTAGAAATTAAGAATATTTCTTTGTTTGATTCTGAAACAAAAGTTGGGGATGAAAAAAGGAAAGGTTCAAAGAACAAGAAACGTAATGAAAGACAATGCCAGAAAAGTCAGTGTTCAGAATGTTCAAAGTACCAGTGCCCTTCAACTGACCATTCACCAGAATACAGGGGAAAATATAAGGGATCCTGTAAACATAAAATTCAAACAGCCATCAATGAAAGTGCCTCCCTGGAAATGAACATTGAAACAAAAGACATTCAGGTGGAATATACCAGCGGAAAGAAAAATCTGAAGGTTAACATCAAAGCTGGTGAGCAGACACAGAGCAAACCACTCAACAGGGAACACGGAAATACATATTGGAGTGAAGCAGATTGTTCTGTAACAGAGGCACTGTGTAATACAGACTGCGAGTCATTGTTTAGCTTTCATGAGAAAGCAGATTATACATTCCCAGATGGATATACACTTCTCCCTCCCCCTAAAGAATTCTCTGACTGTGACAAAATGCACCTGGATACAATTGCAGAAGGCATATCTTCATATCCTGTTAATGGCAGAAAGGAGTCTAATGGTCTCACTACAGCCTTTAGTATTTGGGGCGAAGAAAATTATTTCTGTAAACTTAACACAGAGGACTATGAAGACCACACCAATGAAAAGGAAGATTTTTCAAAGGATAAAATACCTTTCTCAAAAATAAATAATACTAATTGTCTTCTAGCTATCAATACCTTGCATAATCCAAACAATGGGAAAGAATGTGTTAGTAAGAGCAGTGTTTTAGGTCAAGAAAGAAACAACTGTGACAAACACAGTGACACAGGGCCAAAAACAACAAGAAGAAAGTCTTTCCCAAATACTACCCTGGAGGTACCATCACCAGTTCACCCTAGAAGGGATTCTGGCTTTTACTCGCTGCCGTCTTTAAACATATTGCTTAAAGAGACCAAAGCAGGAGATGTCCATAACAGGAACTCTCACATTCCTACCAAATATAAGGAGCTTTCTAAGTGTCCTGACTTGACCTCCTCTCTGACAGAGCTTTGCGAGTATCCTGACTTAACCTCCTCATTGGGAAATTTGAGAAGCCTTAAGTCTTCATATCAGTATGCTTTCACATCATTTGATCATAATATTACCATTTATCCATCTGAGCCTGAAGAGGATGTTTGTCTAGATGGCACTTGTTTACTGAATGACTATGCAGACTGTGTGGGGCATGATGAAGAAACAGAAGAAACATTAATGGAGAGTCTTCATTCCAGTGGTACTATACATGACAAAAAAGAAAATGGCAATGAAGAGCCTCTGGGAAACCTATCCATGTGCGAAGAAGACTCTGAGTCTGCTGAAGCTCTAGATAAAGAGAAATCAGAGTACAACTCTATAGAAAAGCATGTTGAATGGCAAAACAAAGCTCACCTGGTACAGGCCTCTCCACTTTCTACAAGCCCTTCAGGTGAATTGATTAATGACAGAGAAAGTACTGATTATGTATCTACAGAAAGCATCCCAAAACAATGTTCAGTTTTACAGTTAAATGTTCACCCACCTTATGCAGAGTCTGAGGTAACCATTAAGAGGAGAGAGTCAGTACTGACTGACCCTCTAGTGATAACTGGAGAAGTGGAAGGAAGACTTGTCCAAGGCGACACTGCATTGATACCTGAATGTTTTGGTTATGAAGTAAAGAAAGAACCTAACCTTACCTGCAGTATACAAGAAAAATCCTTGCTGTCATCCCTGTTGTTAGATCACAAAGAGCATGGCATGAATAAAGCATTGGAAAGCCTTTCTGAGGTACAGGACATATCTGGAGATGTTGAATCTGATTGCCACAGTAATTTGGCACAAGCTTCCATATTATCCACCTCTTCAGTATGCACAGAAAAGAAAGAGAATTTCACAGAAGATTCAAACATTAAGCAAAGATTGGAAAACTTTTGCAGTAAACAGTCAATTGATGACAGTTTAAGGAGAGAGCCTGGAGCAAATCAACTACCTCTGTTAGTCAAGTCCAACTTTGAAGAAATTGAGTCAAATTTTGAAATCAAAGAAAATTATTATGAGAATGCAGATATCTCATCATCAGTAAAACAGATGAGTCAGAAAGGTAGGTGCTACAAGACTTCTCAAGTTAATATCACACATCTTTTGCATAGGAACTTTTGTGACATCTGATTTTTTGGAAAATAAATTTATATAAAAGTTTACAATTATTTTGTTATGATTTATGTTTGGCCATGGAGTTTTTCTGCTGAGTACTCTAGGAACCATCTTGTAGAACCAAGAAACTTAAATTTAAAAAAATAAATAAATATATTAATGCAGCTTTGATCAAGAAGCAGTTTTCCTACATTAAACTTCCTAACCATCCTATACATCTGGTGAAAGAAGCAAATACCATTGCAGGAATTAATATAAAATCAGTTGCCATGTGATATAAAGTCAGAGCACAAGTCAGTGTTTAAAACCACATAAATCTATCTGTCAAATCCATATGATCGATATGAATACTGAATATGCTAATTAAGGAATACATTAATGAATGAATACTAATTACATCTCGGTCTTAATTCTGGCTGAACATTTTCATGGAGTGACCAGAAGGGATCCTTTAACCTGCTTTTCTCCTTTCTTTTATATGTTTGAAAAAACTGCATACAAAAAAGGCTTATTTTTAATAGCTAATATTTTACAAAAATTCTTGTCTTCCTTTTTAAAACCCACCTACCCATATCCATAAAGTGAGTGTTTTGAATTATAAAAATTTTAAGCCATCCTGGGACATTGCACACTACAATGTGAGCCTTTTACATTATGAATATGTGCACACATATGTGTGTATGTGTTGTTAAAGTATCGCTCCAAAAACTTTATTTTATTTTTTTAAATATTAATTAGGTTATATGCAAATATATCTCAGCTTTATCTCTCCAGAAGACAATCAGTTTCCAGCTGATTTGGAGGTTAAGAGGTTTATACTGTTGAAAAAGATGCATTTTCTTATGGAAAATGTCTTATATAATCCTAGTTCAAAGCAGCTGAAGTTTTTTAAAAAAAAAAAGTTCACCATGCCTGCAAAACAGACTGGTATGCCCTCTGTGGCTGTCTTGTTTGGCATTAGTAATGGAAATTAAATACCTAAATTCTATATACACTATATAGATATACTACATAGATACATGTTGCTATATAGACCACTATCTCAATACCAGTATCTCAATACAAAATATCTCTGTTTCAATATATAAAATAAGTAAAGAATTAATGAAATGGAAATCTACATAGAACAAGGTATAGAACTAAGATACTACAGGAAAACTGCATGCCAAAATCCTTGACTTCTTGGACATTAGACCTAAATGGTTAAGGACACAGCATAGAAGTGAAGTGTAGCTGTCTTTCATTTTTATTTTATTTTCTCTTCTTTTATTCTCTCTTCTCTTTTCTGCCTTGCTAAGAATTATCTGTGTGTGCTCTTTCTCATACCTGTCATCTCACTTTGGCCCTCTTTTGGTCCAGGGTCATATATTGATTTTCCTTCATTCCTAGCAATGCTGTGGAGGTCCTACCTTAAATGAATAAATGTGTACATACAGAATAAATTTTACAACTTGTTAATATGAATTAAAATCCACTTTTAGTTTGAGAATACCAGCCTACTTAGCCAAGACATTGGGCAGTGTGGGACTTCCAGAGTTTAGTAATCCAGTGGCACTGGAAAGCAAATGTGTCATTTTTCAGCAAAGAGTGAGACCGTCTAGAACAGAGAAAAGATGCCACTGTGGTAAAAAGGATGGGGGTAAGGTGACCTAGAAGTCTCTTGTTGTTCTGGGGACTTCATGATTATATCAGGGAAAATCTAAACCAGGAAAATCTTCATGCATGTCTTGCAAGATTATTAGTGTCCAAATAGGAGTTTATGTATCTACCTATTGGCCACTTCAAAAATGTATGATGTTAAACAAGATTCATGAGCAATTTACAAGTTTCTGCATTACAATAGTGATGGACAAATGGCTATGTAGGTATTTAACTGGAGATGCTTCTACTTCTCGCTGCATAAAGGCCTCAATTAGTCTAAAATATATACTTTCTGAATATTTTCAGTATTATTTGGTATTTTCATTTTTATGTTGGTTAGGCTATTCTTGTATTTAGAATGTAAAAATATTAAACAGTAAAATTATGTATACGAGTTGTGTCACATATTTCTCACAAACAACATCTGGTTATAACTTAGACTTGAAATCAGAAATGAATAAATCCAGAAAGTTACCTTTGAAGAAAGACACCAGAGCAAGTGACAGTTCCCAGGAAGATGCAATAGACCAGTGGGCCAGAAGACGGAAACAGTTTAAAGACAGCAAAAAATGTAGTTCAACTGGAGGAAGCTCCATAAACAGCACAATCACTGAGGGATCGAGTGAGTACTTTAGCATTACACTTGGAATCTTTCCCTTTTGTGTGATTGGCACTATGACCGGGTTTTCAGCTAAGGAAATTGATCTCCAGTTTACTATCTAAGTGTCTGTTTACTATCTAAGTGTCCTTTCTCCTTGGTTAAGCAAACAATCTAACTGAAAATAGTTGATTCTACATGCATGTTCATGGTGGAACATTTTCAGATGATATGCTCAAATTATATTAAGACAAACTCTAGGCACAAACACGTAATCACGTGGCAGCAGATTTGAGGTTATAACAAAAATTGTAATCCTGATATCTACTTATGCCAAGGCCATGCTGAGCTGGGAGTCTTTTTCTCCTCAGGTTACCACCTACTCCAACTTTAATCTAGGCTTGTTGTCTAGATTGTTATTCACTGTGACTCATAACTGTCTCTTTAAGAAATCTGTCACCTTGCCAGATGCAAATTCATCAGCTTAATCTTAATGGGAAGGAATTTTTAAGATGAACTGCTTAGTGAATTTACATTTCATGCAGATGGAGCCATCAAGCAAGGATTGCACAGTCTATGGGGAACATATGTGGTGCTTCTTACTTGACACTGCCTCACCTTATGTTTTGCTATTTTTGTAGTATAAGAAATACTTTGTAGAGATGAAGAAATGCACACTTCCTGGTGAAAATATTTTGTGCTAAAATGACTACTTTTGGTACAGGAAATTTTATTTATAGATAAATAAATAAATTCGCGTTTTCCCTTCTCTTTTAAGAAGGGAAAACATGAACCTATAGAAGACTCTGAACTCGTAAGACTTCAGTGGAGGTCCAGTAAATGATAAACTATAAATATATTTCATGCCTGTACCAAAGAGATAAATCCTACATCAACAGAGCCTCAATTCACTGCCTAAACATAGATTTCTGTTGCCAGCTGGGGTACCAAGAGGGACCTGAGATATGTGAACCAGGAGGGAACCCAAGCCTTTTTGAAATAGTAATTGAACAGCAAGAGGATACTCTGAGGTATCTAATATGGTACAGGCCACTTATATTCAGGTAACTGAGCCAATCCCTAAGGTTTTAATGACTGTTAACAAAGGAGCAGGCATGACTGACATTTCACATGGAAATAAAGAAGCTCTTTATTGGTAGCAGTTTTCATTGCTTGCCCCTAAAACAGATTCTAGGCCATTGTATTAAGACTAGAAAGTTACTATGTCAAATGACCTGAGCTAAAAAAAACCTACCAGAAGGTATACACAGGAGGGTAAACTGTTCTTTGATTTCAACAGTAATGTCTTTTGACTATAAAGCTGGACCATAAATTTTACTAAGTCAGGCTGATGTTGGTTTCACAGAGAAAGCATATATATATATATTTAATAAAACAAGACAAAAAAGAGCAAGTTGTAAGAGCCAGAACTGCAAACCCAGAGTGGTCTCCAGAATAGGTGACTGGGCAGACAATTCTGTCACAGATTCTCAAATCTAATCCTTTTGGACAGTATGCCATAGGCCTGAGACTTCTGTCCCTTTTGGTTTGATAGCTTGACTCTTCTGCTGTGTTGGCAGACTTGAGACAACTCTGACATATGGAAGCAGCAGCTCCTTACATTCTTACTTCCAGCATCTGGGAAGAATTTAAATGCACTTTTTTGTGACACCCCAGTTTGACATCTGTTCTGAAAATTCAAGAAATGAAGAGACGAGAAATGTTTTGGCATAATTCTATACTGTCAGCATGGTAGTGTGTATAGTTTTGCTCATTTGTCGCATTTTAACCAACTCTACTACAATTATAAAAATTCAGCATTAAATTGTGCTGTACTCAGTTGTTTGGTGCTAGTCTAGGTTTTAATTTATGCATTCATGGTAGAAAGGTAAAATGAGCTTTAAACATATCAGCATAGTACTATTTATTTATTTGTCTGTTTGCTAGTAGCTCCTTACACAGTTAAGCATCTTATACTTTCTGCATAATAAGGGAGAAGTCAGTGGATGTAGAGTATTTTTCTAGATAGACACAACTGAGCATGTTTTCTAAGTGACACAAGGACTGCCACTTAGATGTATTCAGGAAGTGACTTCCCAAACAAATATAACTTTAAATAAAAGTAAACTTTTTTCTTCTCTGTTTTTAAACTGGGAATCATTTCACATCAAACACAGGATAAACAAAGCAAACAGGTCCTTCCTCCAGCTGCATTAAATCTAGCTGCATTATACCAGGCATTTCATACTGAAAGGTATGTTATGGTTTTTTCCTCTCAGAAAATTTATATTTTCTGTCTATCTATTGACACAGTATATGATGATATATATGTATACTTATATATGACTTTCACCATCCAGTCTTAACTTTGTCCTGGTCTACTTGGGATGTTGTCAGACTAATATACAGCTTTTTATTTGCATTCAACTTGCTGTTTATAACCTGTCACAGCCAGTTGCCTGACATCCTATAGCTTGAGAGCCTCAACTTTAGCAGAGAACTAGAGCTTTCCTCCATCTCCATGTGAACTCATTGTAAGACATTGTGAATGTAAATTATTATAAAATATGAATATGAAAGTCCTCAAGATAACTCATCATACAAATATTTACCAGCTTATGAAGGAACTAGCCAGGAACTCTACAGTAAAAGAAAATAAAAAAACACCACCAAACTATTATTTCCTCACCTTATTTTTAAAAAAACTTCACACATCTGGAAGAGCTAAGATTAAGCAGACAGAAAATATGGTCATCAATGCCCCTGTCATGGAAGATACTTTTCATTTTCTCTTTTTCCTTCTGATATGCACTGAACTCATACTAAATTTCTAGAAGATTTGTTTGAATTCCTAATCAAATGAGTCACATAAGATAGCTTAAGAACTAGCTAATGCCAGATTAGTCTTAAAGAGTGCCAGCTCCTGTTTTGACCATTTGCATTAAGACTTCACTTCTTACTCAAGTCCAGTGTGCATTAGCCTCCATTAGCCTTCTGTGATCTTATATTTGGAAATCCTTGCAGACTTCTCCTTTAACAGCAACAAAATTGAGGAACTCAGTACAAACATTACAGACAATTCATTAGGAAGCTTGTGGCACTTCTTCCATGCTGAGTGGCTGAGGTCTCATTATTCATGTATTTTCCCTCCTGACATAACTTTTACTTGTTTTATCATCATGACAGTAAATTCAGAGGATGCTCCATCAGTAGATCTGGGACTATATTCTGAAAATGAGGACAGAGGTTTTTATACAGAAAACTTTCATTCTGCTTCCTGGGTTTTCAGAGGAGATGATGTCTCTCCAGATAACAGTCCTAGATGTCTCAGCAAAAGATCTAGACCTGTGGCAAGTAAGTTGGTTAGAGCAACAGGTAATAAATGTCATTAAAAATTATTTATTTTGGGCACTCTGAGGATTACAGGTAATGACATTTTGGAGAAGATGGTGGTCACTTATGCTAAAGACAGGAAAAAGAGCAACTGAAGAATCTAAACGATTATTAAAAAAATAAATAGCTCTTATTTAGCTATTGTCTTGGAAAATATCAACATTTCTTGATAATGTAAAAGTTTATAACTGAATCTTATGAGATAAGGGTAAAGGCAATGTAATTCTGTGACTTCTTCAAGCATGACAAAATCATAGAGTTATTTATGGTCATAAGGTATTATAATGGACATAAAATCTGTTTTAAATAGAACTCAGACAGAGTTAGTCCAGAAAGAAAATAGTCATTTGCTATGAGTATGGAGGGTTGTTCTATTTGTAGTTTAAATCTGTGCAAACAGATATACTGTACAACTTTTTCTGGAGGATGGGAGGTTTTCCTTCACTTCTCAGATGTTAAGTTATTCAAAAGTAACACAGTTCAAAGAACTAAAACAAACTGAAACACTCCTGTAGCTTTCCAGGAAATTGTCCTTTGTTGGAGCTCATAAATCATTCAGAATATGAGAGAAAACAAATGTTCTTTATAAATCTTCTGATATGAAAAACTTCCCTTAACACACATGAAAATATTCTGGAAAAGCATTTTGGTTGCTTCTTCTCCCAGGGGAGAGCTCAGAACTTCAATAAGATAGTTAAAGTCAGTATTGAAGTATCTATTTTGGGCAGATAACATCAATTGGCCTGCAAGTAAAGTAACCTTTAAAGCAATTTCTGTCTTCCAAATAGAACACAATTTGAAGACAAAACAGCTGTCATAAATTACTATTGAATTGGCCTCCATTAAAAAAAAAAAAAACAACAAACCAATAAGGTAGTCAAATGATCAAAACCAGATGCTCTAAGAAATCAAATTTATACCAAAGTCCTTCTTAAGCATAAGATTTGCTAAAGAACCAGGCCATTTAAGTCAGAATAATAATACTGTTAGACCACAAGAAAAAGATGGAAGTTGGCAATTAGACCCTGATCTTGCTTTTTACTGATCCCTTGAAGTGTTAAATTCTGCTGACTTCAAAGAGATTTCAGCTCCTCTTGGCCAAAGATGCCATTGTGACTAGGGAGATTGGACTACAGGACACCTCCTCCTACAGGAGGAAGGCAGTGTGAGACTGTGGAGGGGAAGGATAAACAGAAGGAGAAGAAACAGCTATCCAAAAGGTAGAGGCCTTCTGAAATATAAAAAGAGTGAAACTACAAAAAATAGATTTAAACCCATTTGAGAAATTTGAGTGTATTTTGTATTTGCAGCATAGAGGTCTGACACAGAGAGCACAAGTGTTTTTCTCTCCCAGAAGACCACAAGTAGAGCAGAATACCTGCATACTTCAGCTCTTCATTAAGAAGTCCAGGCACTTAATTTAAACTACTGCCTGCCTGTGCCCTAATATGAATGATATTTGATCTGTTGGAGTGTGAGGGTGTCACTGTCTGAGGACCAGCACTAAAGAGCCAGGAGTGATACTGAAAGCACCCCAAGCATTGGTAGAATCAGTAACACACAGTGCCTACAAAAAGTTTTAAAAACAGTCTTCTGCTTATTAAATTGAATGTGTAGAGAAAAAAGGTATCTTTCTTCCTATTTTCAGTTCGAGAAAGAACAGTGAAGATTGCTAAAGGAACTGGCAACTACCCTTGGGGTTTCAGGATCCAGTTCTCAAAGCCTATCCTAGTGACTGAAGTTGACACAAGTAAGTTGTGGTTTTACTGCTCAATTTCTCCTGTGGAAATATATAAAAAATAAATACATAATGTTGCATACACTGATATAATGATATGGTATATATCTACATGATATAATATGGTCTACATAGTATAGAACATCTATTTTATATTAATTTATAATATAGATGTACACAATAATTTCCATAATTAGTGGGTGCAAGGTGTTTGATAGCATGAACTGCTCATGAACAACTGTCTTAGAGCCCCACTATCCTCGGAGTAAATCAGGCTCCACTGCCCTGTTTTCTTCCATGTCATTTCATACCTTGTGCAAGTACCTGCATTTAGCTTCCCTCAAGATGTAAAGTCTAAAGCTTTTGTGGGCTAACAGCCATGAGTGGCAATAGACCATTAAAAATAAAAATGAGGATGCAGTGATCCTTCGAATATTTCCAAAAATCTTCCTGGCTAGGGACACTTTGCTGGGATCCATCAAGCCATCTCTAAGTCCTGACAGGTGGGCTGTTAACTTCTTCCAGGAATTATGATGATTGTAAGGAACCCCAAAAGAAACTCCAAAATCCATGTAAGTGAACAAAAAATGGTAGATGATTTTCAGCAAAGATGAAACGTAAGATACTGCCTCTAGAGAAGAATGAGCTAGCTGTACCATGCCTTAATAATGGCAGTGGCACTTTCACTCAGGAATGAGATCTTGCAAGTCACCACAGAAAGGCCTCTGAAATCATTGGCTCTGTGCATAATTGTTAGCTTAGAAATCTGGCTAAAAACTGACTCAGTCAGTAACAGCAGAGAAAATGAGACACAGGCAGTCGGTCCTTTTACTGCTGCCTAAGACTTTGGCTCATCCAAATCTAGAGCACCGCTTGCTCTACTGCTCTGCATCTCAGGACAGGTACAGTAGAATTAGAAAAAGAGCAGAAGGTACAGGAGACTGTGAAAGGTTCTTCCTAAAAAAAGCCAATACCATGCAAAATGTCATCCCATACAGAGAAGGCTAGTGCATGCCTTCTGGCATGGCATCTGAGAATAGCTCTGTCACTATTACCGTCCTTATGTATTAGATTGTCTATCATCCTGACAACACTGGGAAAGCCTCTGAATTCAGCAGTCTGTGAGTTCATAAGTTCTTTACCTAAGTACAAATAAAATCATTCATCATGCATACAATAGCTCTGACACTTACCAATTTATCCCTACTAGTTAAAATTAAGTATAGCAACTCACATTTTATATCATCCTTTTATTTGTATGTTGTTTTCAAATGCAGTTGCTTTAAAACAGTGACAACATAAAATAATAGGTTTTTTTCAGACAAACTTGTAGTAAAATTATGTTTTCTCAAAATATAACTCATTGCATTGGGAAGAAATTCTTCCTTGTGAGAGTGATGAGGCGCTAGCACAGGTTGCCCAGAGAGGCTGTGGATGCTCCACCCCTTCAAAAGTTCAAGGCAGGGTTAAATGGGACTTTGAGCAACCTAGTCTAGTGGTAGAGCATTGGAACTAGATGGTCTTCATGGCCCCTTTCAGCTGAAACCATTCTGTGATTCTATAATGAATATTTTTAATAATATTTTACAGACCACTTATGGTCATAAAGTCTGGCATGGCATGCTCAAGGCCAGCACAACTCCAAATGTTCTGACATTTGCAAATGATTTGTGATACACATGAGGGTGGACAGGGGCTTTATTGTGCCTGTTTATTATTAAGCTTTTACTAATCTTATCCCTACAATTTCTAAGCATTCTCAGAAATACACTGAAGGATCACATTTACTGCATCATAAGGTACAAAATCTTTAAA
The DNA here is from genome assembly GCA_013400175.1 of Phainopepla nitens. Taxonomy (NCBI): domain Eukaryota; kingdom Metazoa; phylum Chordata; class Aves; order Passeriformes; family Bombycillidae; genus Phainopepla; species Phainopepla nitens. The sequence goes on from VXBQ01014509.1 coordinate 30,679, forward strand.
AGCATACATTAAATGTTAAGGGCATGGAATAATGTTTTTCAAAACCATTCTTTCACAGTATGTTAGAAATGCTTATTTATAAATGAGAAGATAAATACTGTATCTGAGAAATTTGTAACTGGGATTTAAGTGACTGTGTATTGGTGCCCATGAATACAGCGTATTTATCACCTCCCTAGTTTACTTCCATTGCTGGCTGGCATGTGTCTGAGCACTATTTTATTAGGAAGGCATGTGTTTTGCAATGTTTAAGAAATAAACAAAAGGTGATGCATTAAAAATCTGATTCAGTTCTTCTTTCACTTGGACCTTTTTAATTTACCATAGAATTTCTTTATGAAGCCAAAAATCCTCAAAATGCTTTATCCAATTTATATTAACTAGCAAAGACAAATATCTTTACAAATATCTTTAGAAGGTACTCTTTTGGGGTCAAATTCAAAGCTTATCAGAATTTTCTACTGACTCTATTGAGTTTTGCATCAGATCTTTCTTTGCACTTCAGGCCAAAACTCTCAGATACTGAAATGTCCATTTGCATCTTAAAGCATTTAAATCCTAATGGCATTTTAAATGAAATTTCTCCACTGCCAGTGACTATCTAGGGCTGCACTAGTGTCCAAATCCTGAAGCTTCATTTACAGATGAGTAACAGGTTGGTCAGTAAAACTTGTTCCATCTCCAAGTTGACATCATGCTTTTGGTTTTGTTTATATTTTTCTTTTTCTTTTAATTCTTTTTCTTTTTGTTTTTTTTCCTTCTCTTTTTCTTTTTTCTTTTTTCTTTTTCTTTTTCTATTCTTTAAATTCCAGATAGTGCAGCTGAAGAAGCAGGCCTTCAAGTTGGGGATACTCTGATAGCAGTCAATGGAACAGATGTCACCAGCATGCCACATTCAGAAGCTGCTAATCTGGCAAGGAAAGGTAATTCTGAAATGAAAATAAATTAAATGAATGGGTCATGTTTCCTGTTCAATGCTCCAAATACATTCAGACAAACGGGGTGGTGTATGCTACAGAAATCTCAATTAATAGTTTAACGCATTAATATTTCATACATATTTCATTTCATATTGGTGAGGTCACTTTTTTATCTAGACCTTGTTCTCTAGGTGCTGTAGAAAATTGTTCTCCAAAGAGCATGTGACAGTAATGATTTTGGCTCTGCTTTTATAAAGAAAGTGACTCAGAAAGCCCTGAAAGTGACTGCAGGGACACAAATGCCTTATTTATGCCTTATACATCCTCAGGGAGAGACTTCACATCTTCCTTCTGTTTCTCTCCAAGACCTGAAGTCTAGCCAGAAGATCAGAGAGTTTATTTCACAAGGCATCCTTTGCACCACCACTGAAACAGAGTTAGAGACATTAGTCATGTATTTTCTTCCCAGAACTGTGATGAGTAAAACCCAAAGATAGCCACGTTTGCATGCTGAAAATTAACTTATTGCTATTCCCTTATTTATCCCAGATAAAGTTTTGACAAAGGCTCATGGGAAATTTCATAAATTAAAATACTTTTACAAGACAGTGACAAATTTAACTTGACATATACCATGCTCTTTAATTATAGAGGTGTCATTCACACTGTTGTATTTAAGAGAACTGTGAGTGTTTCAGCAGATAAATCTCTGATTAGTGATATTTTTATCTCCTCAGAGAACACCCCCTGGATTAAATCTTGGCACACTAACAGCATTTCCAAAGTCAAGTGTCCTTCAAAAAGAAACCCAGCAAATGTTTTGCAGATGAAAGTGTGTCATAGTCACATTTCTCTATCTTCAGGCATTTCCACCTGCTCTTTAGTGTTGATACAATCAGAATTCAGGCCTTTAGGGTCAAAATCATATATATATTAATACTGTCAGCAAATATGGTGATGTTCCATCTCATTGATGATGAAGATAACGTATTTTTTTTAAGTTTTGCAATCTATCATCTCTTCTGAGGGCTTACCTTTTGCAAATGATAAGTAGATGCTTTAACACAGATTAGCTTCCAACAGCCACCCTCCTCAGTGAGGGGCACAGAAAAGATTAGAATACTCCCAGGCAAGGAAAATAAAGAATTCTCAAGAGCATTTGTAAGATGACAGAGATAGAAGGTGCCCCTAAGAGCATTCTCAGCAATTTTTGGTTAAACCTCAATTTATGTACACCCATTTGAGCACTGAAATTCAATTACTTCTCCTAACTGATAAAATAGACAAGTACCAAAGATCCTGCTTGCAAAGATAGGTCACAAAAAAATTTTTAGAGGTGTCTTCAGATAGCTGGCTCTATTATTAGTTCTCAACAAAAAATTTGTTTCACTCCTGAATTAGTGTTAAAAGAAGGCTAAATATCACTTGATTTAGCATGCTTCCTTGGCTGCTCTCCTCTTTGCTTCTAGAAGCTACATTGGGAGGACATGGGCATGGTATAGAATATTGCCTTCCTGCTCCTTACCTACGCGGGTATTCAGAAATATTGACATGTTTATAGTTTTGACTTATGTTTTCACATGTAATATTTTAGGTCCTGATGTCCTGACTATGATAGTGGGATCAGACATCAGCCGTTACCCCAACACCCCCAAACCTACCTGC
>VXBQ01014509.1:33292-44103 GCA_013400175.1 Phainopepla nitens
GGGGATATCTGCACAAGCGAACACAGTCAGCAATTCTGAAGGGCTGGAGAAAGAGGTGGTTTGTGCTGAAACATAATGGTTACCTACACTATTACAAGCACAAGAAGGTAAGGAGAGTGGTTGGTGAGGAATCAAACTGTGTCCTGAATTATGAAGTGCAGCAGTTCTGTACTCAAATTTACAGATCATTATCTTGACTTAAGGTATTTACAGCTTAACATCAGCGCTACGGGGTTTTGCATAAGGTGTATAAAGGAGGCTTGTTGAGAGCTCTTCTACAGTTCTCTATCCACCAGTCTTTTCCAGCAGAATAGCTGGTAGTCTTGTTTCTCTGCATCTGTCTTGGTACGCACATGAGCCATCTAATCAAGAATATGCTGCAAAATATGCAGCAGTATGCAACAAAACAGTCTGGCCAGTGCTTCATTTCAGTACTAGCTATTCTGGTGTCAAAACCAAGTAAAAAACCTCACCCTAAAAAGATACAAACATATAGAAACATTCTTTTGGAGAGATTTTATTTTATCATAACCAGATCCATCATCAAACTCCTGTAATGTAAAAATGGATATCTAGTTACACTTCCCAGTTTTTGATCAATTAAATATAACAAAGGCAGAGTGTTAGATAAATTGGAACAAGGATTAGAAGATGGCCCATAATGTTACATTCACTAAGATTTAATTACATTTTCACTTCTTTCTTTCAGCTAGTAGGTTTATTTTAAATCATTTGTTCCTCAACTATCTTGTTTGTTGCACTAAGAAAATAAATGTTTCAATCATGCAAACTATGCGCATTTGCTTTTTCTTAAAAAGAGCAAATAAATTTGAAGCACTGTCTAAATATTTTATAGCAATAGCTAACTACTGCTTATTTTTTTGCATTATCCAAGACTAGTGCCCTTCAATTACTTTTTAAATTATTCCATGCTGGTTTTTTTGCTGTCTCTGGACTCCAAAGAATACATTTCAGAATACTGAAATACTGAGGCGTTACTTTAGCAGATGAAAAACCAAGGATTTTCTTCACTGCTCCATGTGCTTACAGAGTACTCTGAAGAGTCATTCAGTAAGAGCCAAAGAAAGATACTTAAAATAAATACAGTTCTTCACTACTGAAAGGTCTAATACCCAAATGAAATAAGAGGGATCTCAAATGTATTCATTAGTGCTTCTTTCTTTTGGTATGATTTCTCTCAGGATGTAAAAAGAGGACTGCTCATCCCACTTTTTTTTCTAAGGGAATGACAAATAATGTTTTTCATTTAGCACAGCTTTTATGTTATATGCCAGCTGCATGATTAAATTGGCAAGGTTATGTTCCAGGCCTTGCCTCATTCTAGAGGAAATTTTTTTCGCTTACTGTATCTAAGAAGTTCTTTGAAATAGTTAATTGAAGGCAAGAATAATTCAGGAAGAAAAAAAAATCAGGATAAGCTGCCACTATCCAGCAAAATAGCCAGGGTAATCAATTTGCTCTTCTTCCTTCTGTTGTTAAGAACGTCAGCTTACATTAGTGGATTTCCAGTGACTCCAGCAAGGCTGTGCTTTCCTCCAGCAAGGCCATGCCTGATTTCCAGTTGTGTAAGAAGACAACTAGGGTTTTTATTTAAGCCTGAAATGTAGCATATAAAGTTTTGTAGTGGAGAAGGGAAAGGGTGATTCTTCTCTGTTTTAGTCCATATCAACAAACACAGAAAGCTAGATTTCCTCATCATTGCAATCTATAACCAGAAATTATCCTTCTTGAATTTTTCTCTTCTGCCTACCTTAAAATGAAGATTTCCAGAGCTTTTTACATTTGACTCTCCCATGTAATTGTTGCTCTTTTTGAGTCATCTTAGCCAATCACACACTGGTGAAGTGACAGCTGTTGCAAAATAGTCAGTCATTCCACATGCAAAATTACTTTCTTTTCCCTCAAACGGATGCTGCCAAGAGATATCCTTGACCATACAATCCATGTAAGTAACTAAAACATATTTTTCACCTCAGTGGTTGTAGCTGTGTTTGCCGCCTCAGAGCAGAGATATTTTTATGTTAGAATTTTGGTTTTGGTAAACTACTGAGATCAGCAGAGATAAATCATTTATAATACTTTTTTCTACACTTGGCAACCATGGAGTTGCACTGTATATTCTACAGGTCTGATCCCCTGTTGTCCAGAACACTGGATCTTCTCAAACATGCTATTTCCTTATTTTTCAACATTTTTCAACATTTTTTCTCTTAAAGGAAAGATATCTAGAAATTACGAGGAGACAGACATGAATGTAAACTTCATGTAAATCCTTCCCTTAGGCAAGTATAAGCAGACAAGTTTCTTGTGCTTGAACTTAACACATTTTTTCCGGGAAAGCTGAAAATACATCAATATAGTTACACACTTATCCTTTCTTTCCAGATAGCAACATTTTCTCTTCTAGAAGTATCATTCTGCTCATCACAATGAAGGGGCTGCAAAGTCACCTCAAAATGTTTGTGGTGAAGACTTCAGCATAGGACAAATAAGTCTTAATCAGCTTTACATGAGACCAGTATGGTAGAAAAAGCAACCTACCTCACAGCAGCAAAGCATCACTTCAACATGTTAAATCTCTGAGCTGACATCAGCAAGTCACTTTTAGAACATGACAGCTAGCTTGAAAACCTTCAAATATGTTGCAGTCTTCAGGATAAAAAAAAAAATACTGGTCCTGTGACTTCGTTAAAGAAAAGGAATATAATTTCCGGGACTCAGGAACAAATGGGCCATTAAGGGGATGAAAGACTGTGAAGCATGCATTCATTTATCCTGTGGACACACCTGCTAGAGTGCTAACAGTGTTTGAGGCTTAATAGGAAAACACAAGGATTAAGAAGACATTATAGTCAAAAACTTGTTTCCCAGAATTTTTCATTACAAATATCCATCATGTAAGGAGTTCAACAAATTTAATACTGGCTTTTACAAAACTGCTAAAAGTGCCAGTGAAAGCCAGAATTTCCTAGATTCAATTCATCATTGCTTTCTTGCTAAGTAAGACTGGATAAATAAAAAAAAAACCCACATGTATAACAAGTTCCTCTCTGGTTTTTATCTTGCAGTGTTTCTAGGAATTATTTCCAGTTCCTTGGATATAAGTAGACCTTGGTAAAGAGGATAGCGAGACAGATAACTAATCTAGTACCTGAACGGAAATTAAGAAATTAATGTCATTGTGGTTATCATAGAAACTCTAAAGAGGCCTGTCTCCAAAAGGAAAGGGTCATCAATGTATCTCCATGGTAGACTTCCTTTCCAGAAGTCAGAGACTGATTCATTCTGGTCAAACCAGCTCTATCAAGTCCTTTTATTACTTCTGTCATTTATTCCATTTCACTGTCCAACTTCCTCAGCTAAGAAAGATGTACAACTATAGTAGTTAGAAATAGAGATCTAAAGAGTATAGGTTTGTTGCCAGCATTTTGTATGGACTCCAAGTAGGAAAGTCAAAAGAAAAAGCTGTAATAAAAAGGAAGGAGGAGCAGTTATGTTGGAAGGAATAGTCAAGTTGGAAACTGTTGTCCTGACAGTAGAAAAGAGCATGCTTTAGAGACTCAGCTGTAGTGAGAGACTGAACTATGAATAAAGAGAAAATCGACTTTTAAGTGTAGCCCCAAGTCTCAGAGAAATGGTCTTAATGATATTTCATATTCATAATGCTCTGAAAAAAATTAAAAGAAAACTGCAGCATATACTCTTAAGAAGCACTCTTCCTGTGGCAGCATTGAAGGACAGGACTGTGCTTTTTCAGTCTTCATTGTAATCACACACAATAATGTCACTTTTAGAAAGAGAATTATGATTTACATTTCTTAAGCTCACAAGTTTAATGCTTCTAGGAGGCCCTTAGGCATAGCACGAGTGACTGAGACAAAGTATCTCAAAGCTGAGGGGAGGGCAGTGAGAACAAAGGCACGCATTTCTTATCATTCAAAACAATTATACCCCAACCTGGTAAATAGCCAATACATCACCTAAATCATTAGGTGTTAGGTCATATCCCTGTTTCCATTGAATAGAAGAGAAAAGGGAAAAAATGCTTTTAAATTATTTTCATTTCTGTGGTATATAGAGTCCAATTATTACACCAGGAAAAAAATCCCCTGTCTGCCATGTGCAGAGCCTTCACATCATGTCAATCTATGACAAATATTCAGTCCTTTGTTCTCTTGAACAAGCCTGTGTGTTCATTGCTAAGCCTAATCACTTTATATAAAAGGCTTAGCTAGAAATAGATTTAGGTCTGAGCCATTGCTCGTAGAGATATCACTTCTGTTTGTTCTTCATTCTTGCTTGGAGCTGTATCACCACAGTCTGGAAGCTGTCACATTATATAGAGCCTGTGTATAATCTGATTTCTTTATGTTTTCCATGACTCCTATGGCTCCAGAATATATTTTTCAGTTGACATTTAAGAACCTGCTGAATCCACTGTCTCCAATACATCTTGTGTATTATTTCTATTGAGAAATGAGAAATAATAGCTGATGATATGCATGTTAATTTGGGCCTAAAAGATTGCATACCCTGACCCAGAGAAAGTCACACACAGATACATTATTTGATCTGATTCAAATTGTTCAAAATTTTAACTCAGTCAATAGTTCTTCCTGTGAGACTTGGTCCTGCAAACTGTTTATTACCTTTTGTGCAATTAATTGCAGCAAATTACTCAACATCAAGAAAAGGACCAACTAGAATGTGAAGATTAATCATTCCATGAGACTGTTTTACTGTACTTCATCTGACAGCCAATACTGTTTGGTGTAGGATAATTAGGTTCTTCAAATCAGAAAAGTTTTAAAATATTGTTCCCATATTGTTTTGTTCTTCAGTATTTTTCTACTCTCTCTAGTTTATATGTAAATTATTTAAAGCAAAACAGAATTTAAAACTAAGTAAATTTATCTCTACTGGCAAAAAATGCCACACAAACTGTTCTTGAGTTAGAGCTCCCTGTTTGCTGACTTACGCAAGCCCTTTCCTCAAGGGAAAAGGAAATAGATGTAAGGAAAAAAGACATAAAAAGCCTTAGTACCTTCTCTGCATTGATGTGCCCAGCTCAAAGAAGGAGTAAATTTAAACAGGCTTTAGCTGTAATTTCCTTAAAGAACCAAAAAATGAGGCTACCACAAAACACAGTAATTTGAAAAAAAGACATAGGGAGAAGAAGATTTTAGTGATATACTAAGCAAGCAGCCCCAGACCTCAAGGAGAAGCTGGTCAGAGAAAACCAGAAAAAAATAGATGGTGAAAATGCCCAGGAGGGTTGTGGACACATCAGCTATGATGGAGAGAGCAAGGCAAATGAAAAATAAGCAAAAAGAAAAAAAAGTTAAGTTTCCTGTCTCAATTAAGAGATGTCTATTTTAAGAACACTTAGGCACATCCAGGAAGATATTTTTGAAAGACAGTCAGAAATCTGGTCACGCCACTACTGACCTGAAACCAATCTGAACCAGTGACCTCGGGGCAACTGCCTCACACTTCCTACTGGCAGCCTCCCAGGCTAGCCAGACTTCCAGTCCTGCTTTCTAGCACTGCTCAGTTTCCATCCTGTCTTTTGGATTCCTTCTAGGATTTGATATTGTTTTCTGTAGTTACTTTCATTCTCTCTTACTAATAGTTGCAGATGCTTTTGTGTCTTACTTTCAAGTTCATTTCATAGGTATTCCTGTTGTTACTTTTTGTTTTTTCTTTTTACTGCAAATAGTATGAAATGTGCATGTATTTCTTCAGCTGCTTTTTAATGGTACATGAAGAGACTTAATTCATATAGCATATATAACTGTGCTTGAACAAAATTTGAATACAATTAATCAGGAAATACTCAGGAAATACTATGTGTGGCATTACTGGAATTCTGGAATTACTTGTACCAACTTATAGAAGGCTACATGCACTACCTTATTGAGCATTTGATACAATATAGGAAGGAGACATCTAAATTTCTATTTTTATTTCTTTCTGATTTAGGTTTCTCATCGTTATACATTGTTTAATACTCTTAATTTTTTTGGAGAAATATTTAACCTAAAAATCAGATCATCTTAGGAAAACCAGCAGTATAGGAATGGTTACTTCAGATGTTTCTCCTATTCATAGAACAGCATTTACCAAAGAACCACTGGCTTCCTGCCTTCTACCTAGAGAACTTCATCCATGTTTAACACTGAAGACTGCCAGCCTAGAATTCATGAAGTAGATGATCACAACCTTGAGGAAAGAAAAAAATACTTTTTAGTTTTGCACAGAATGGAACAATAGTAGCTAAAATCTGAGTTAGTTCATCTAGAATCTGTACAAAACATACGATCATATCAAGCAGCGCCACACATGTATATCAGGTTCCATAATGGCAGTATCATCAACAGGTTGAGCTTCAGTCTCAGGCATAAGAAATTACTTTTTTTTTTTTTTGGCAATATACCTTTGGCAGTTTTTGTTGCAAAAGGATATTTGCCAAATGAAATATCTCTTATTCATGAAAGCCACATGAGTGAAAAAACACCCCTTACAAACATGCAGATGTGGCACATAGGCCATGGTGGTAGCAGTGAGCAAGGGTGGTTTGATATGATCATTGTGGAGGTCTTTTCCAATTAACAATTCTAAGATTCTCTGGTCTGGATTACCAGAATTAGGGGAGCACAGTTCTCTATCATTCAGTGAAGGGCATTTGGTCTCCCTTTAAATGCCTCAAATCCATCTTATTCCCTTCCTACATGTATTTGAAACACAGTGGACATAAATAATTCTTGGTGCCACAGAACCTCTATTTACATGAATTCTAGACACCACAGAAATTGTTTACAAATTAAGTCTACACAAATGTGCAGTAATAGTGGTCAGTAATTTCAGCATTTAAAGTGACCATTGCCTTCAGCACCATGGACAGGATCCTGCTGAATAATACCTCCTTGGCACAGCACTGGCCATGCTTTGCTCTAGGAATGGGATTTGGACCTGAAAGCATGTGTTGGTTATGCTGTCTTTGCAATGTTATTTTGTGTCTGAAGGCATTATAAGTAAAGTAGTCACACAGCACTGACAATTTGCAGGATTGCCTTCATCTTCTTCAATTTTACATTAAAAAACTTTAGTTTGGCATAAAAAAAATAGGAAGACAAGAAAGTGTAAAAATCAAAGAAATGTATTAATGAATGTTTATTTATATTATTGTCATTATTAGGGACTATTTTGTTCCTAGAGAAGAATTATGCATAACAAAGGATAATTACATGTGCCAGTGAGAATACAATCAAGTATTTAACTATTTAATTCCCACAAGTGCACTTTTTTATGGAAGGCTCTATATGTTTATTTTTAGGCTAAGGAAAAATTACACGAGGCAATTACAGTTCAGCTCCTACTGACAAAATTTAATTAATTCCCAACAATCAACCAATTTTATTCTATGAGACTCCATCATCTGTGTATTTTTAAAACTGCACTCATGCTCTTCAGATGCCCCAGCATTAATTTTCTTTTTTCATTTTTATTCTCACCAAATTTGATGCAATTATTAGAGCTCCAGTCACATATCTTCAAGGAAAAGGGGTAAGAATATTTTTAAAAACACAGCTAGAGTTCACTGTCCAGATGTGTGCACTTTTGTTTTGAGTTAAGATGTATTTAAGGGGAGCTGGGCTGGGAAAGCGTGGGGATAAACTGCTTCACCTACCCATGTGCATAAAGGAGCTAAATGGCTCTTTATTACTAACCACAGGAAAGACACTGGCAGTGCCCTTCAGTCTCAAAGAGCTTTGACACAATCAGAAACAAGCAAAAGGGTTTTGAACTGCTCTCCATTGAAGATTTTCTAAATTGTTTGGGATGGTTTATGAACATAATGATATTTACAGCAACTTTGCAAAGGAACTCATGCTCACTATTTTCAAATTTAAGTGTTTTTTGCCTGTACCTATACATATAAGGTGAATGTTTCAGCATAAACCGAACTGCAAACATTGCACTGATTATCAGAGAGACCCAGGATCCTAAATTCTTCTGTGCACTTTGAAAATCCTGGTATCACTCAGCTGCACCCTCAGTGTTTGGAATATCTACACATACCTAGAAAGTTTTTGTGCATGCAGGTATGGTTTCTGATGAACCAAAAACAATTAAGAGAGCAAAAACAGAAATGCAAGTTTAGGGGGTGTTTGATTAATTTGAAACAGGGATCAGTTTCATAATAGTTCTGAACTTTGGGCACTCTTTCTAATTGCAGGATGAAGGGAAATGCAGACCCCTGGAAGTAACAAAGCTGGAAGGAGCAGAGATTGGTGTCGACACCAGTCTGGGTAAACCATTTGTTTTTAAATGTATACCTCAAGCTGGAAACAGGATTTTCTACTTCTGCGCAACTTCCAACCAAGAAATGAAGAGGTAAGTGATCTTTTATTTTAACAGTATCTGTTTTGTTTTTCCAATGTGGGAAGAAGGAGGTTGAATCTTTGGAGGATGTTCACAATACCTACCTTGATCCTTAGGGAAAAAAAATTAAAAATCTATCAGCAACTTAAGGGAAGATAATATTTCTATTCCTCAATTGCAGAAGCTTCAAGAATTATTTTTCTGTTTCATAGCTTCTTTCTTTAAATAAAATCTTTAACCTTCATGTTTTGTTACCCTCCTGAATTCTTGATTTATCCTGAGAACGAAAACTTCACCCCTATTCTCATGCCTTTGCTCCCACTGTTACATCAAATGGAAGTGTAAATTTTCCTGTGGATGTAAACGTGCTTATCAGTCTCTGTTCTGCCCAACAATGACAGTGCTAGTAATAAATACAATCCCATCTTCATCTCCTTTTCTGTCGTTCTGTCACATTTTCATTTTAGTATTTTAAAATGCAAATGTGCCACAAAAGCACATTGGTTCTGATAAGAGGCAATGTCTTCGGGTTTGACGCAGAGTTAGAATTTAAAAATACTGTTTTGCATTTCTCAAAGACAACAGCTGACGAAAAAAAGAGACTAAAATCGCCCATAATATGAGAAATGGAGTAATAACTTTCAAAAAGTACTAAAATCAAGTCTAATTTTCCTCTTTGTTTTATTGTGAATTGTCAGAAAAATAAAGCTGTAAATTAAGTTTACAGTTTGGTATGCATGCACCCATTTTTTTATATCATCTTATTACTTAACATAACTCACCATTGTAATAGCAAAGCATTTTCCATTTACAAATTTTATATCATCTGTAGCACAACAGAATAACTTTGCCAACAAATAGCTTGCTTTATTCTGTAGTTTCCAGTTTAAGGGGTTTTTACGTTTCCCGGTAATTCATTATCTGCATTATGACAAAAAGACAAAGAGTAATCATTTAGCCTGACAAGTTGAACTATATTTTGAACTATATATTTTGATATATAGATTCTCTTGTCTGCAATATTGCCTTTATTTATTACAATGTGTTATACAGCAAGCTTTGAGACTTATATTTTTGAGAGTTAGCAATGTTTATTTAGATTTAATCCACTACTTTTCCAACGTAAAGCCTTGAATATGTCCTGAAAATTGTGCATCCCTTTAGATGCTGCATATGTCAGCAAGAATTATAAGAGGCAGCAAAGCCTCTTATTTTTTCTGCTCTACCAAACTAATCTATTCTCACTTTTTGTCGTATTATAGGTGGCTGGAGGCTATGGATAAAGCAGTGCATCCCGTCCATCAGGTAATGCTGTATTTAGGGGTGAAGGACGTGTACAGCAGATTGTGCAGAAGACTGAGAGAGAAAGTAGCTGTGTTTGTACATGGTCAGGTGCAGACAACAAGATGGAAGCTGCACACTTTTGTTCTGTTGGGCTGTGAATCACTCCCAAACAAGAGCCATATACAGAATTACGACTTAGCTTAAATGCTTTGCTGCCGTACGGTGGAATTAATAAAATGCTCCCTCTCCAGATATCAGCAGCTTTAGGCTGGTTTGGAAACATAACATGAAATTAGTGTAGCAGGCAGAAAGCAAGTGTAGAGATGATTCTCACAAGCACTAAGTGTTAAGCCTTAAATAATACTGTTCAGGGTAAAAGAAGAGAAGGGCCATATCTTCCTAAGTATTCCCCACAGTTTTTCTTGATTCCAGGCAACCCACTTTTTCCAACAGAATATTGGGTGGCAATGAGGCATGCTTTCTGAGTTCTTATTTTCAGTGTTTTCAGAGATAAAGATAAGTATGTTGATAAAAATTGAATTATCCATCTCTTTACACTGTTATGCTCTCTGCTGGCCCCTGTGGCTGGGAAAGATAGAGATGTAATTGATCTTGAGCTGCTGCTGGAAGATTTTACCCAGCCCAGCATAATTCAGTGTCAATAGAATCTGGCTGACCCCTGAACTGTGAATTGAAAAGCTAATTTTAGTATTTCCAGACTTGGAACCATAGAGGTCAAAGACATTTTAGTCTGCCCTTTCCTGGCTCCATGAGTCCTACTCTTTCCTGTTAAAGACAGACCACCTTTATAAAAATATGAAAATTGCAAGGTACAAATTGAAACCTGCATTCATGAGTGAAAAAACAAGTGATATGAGTGATTCTTTCAGCAGTGTTTAGGTGGCAGGTATAGCAGGTATAAAAACAGTGAAAGGTGTTTCTTGTTGCTTTAATACCTTTTTGCACTGAAGTAAAATTGATCACACATAAATTTCTTTTGGCTTTAGCTTTCAGATGAGGTTATAAGTCCAAAACCAAACTTGTTTCCAAGTATATTCTTCCTGAGCATTTCTCAAAAGAATATGAAGGAATCCACATACTTGAAAACAGCCAAAATAAAT
>VXBQ01014509.1:45576-69881 GCA_013400175.1 Phainopepla nitens
AGCTTGGTGTATGGTCTGAGATATCCTTGTGGTTTGTTAGGGTCACTTGTCCTGGCTGAGTTCCCTCCCAGCTCCTTGTGCCATTCCCAGCCTCCTCACTGATGGGGTGAAGGGCAGAAAGACCTTGGCTCAGTTCAAGCTCTCCTCAGCAATAACTAAAACATCCCTGTGTTGTCAGCACTGTTTTCAGCACAAAACCCAAACCCAGCCCCATACTAGCTACTGTGAATAAAATCAACTGTATTCCAGCTAAAGCCAGCACGACTTTTCAAAAGATTTTCACAACAAAAGCTAATTTCTTGGCAGAAGACTAGAGCTCGTGTCTTTTCATACCAGCACGTCCTCCTTAATTTTTTACCAGAATACTTCATTGCATGCTTACTTTACAGAACCATGTGTGGGTAGATGTCACACTGCATAACACTACACTCCCACCACTGGCTATCAAGAACCCTGAGTGCCTGGGGCTTCTCCACGAGCTGGACAGAAGCAAAGATGTCTGGATTCAGCACTACTGCATTCTGAAGGATGGCTGTTTGTACTTTTATGCCACTCTCCGGTCTACACCTGCCCAAGGTAGGGATGGCTGCTAATTTATTATTATATTATTATTGAAGTAGAAATGTTTCACTGCAGTTTCCAAGTAGAACTTTTACCATTAATGAGAGTTTCTTATCAGAAAATTCATGCTGATTCATGAAGGTGAATAAAGGAAAACCAGACTCAGTCTCTATTTGTTCACAAACCACCTCATTCCTGATCCAAGTCTCTTTTCCATTTCCTCCCACTTTTTTTTTTCTTTTTTTTTTTTCCCCTGAAATTGAGTTATTCTGCACACACTACCGCAGGAGCAGTTATCAGAAACACAATCCACCCTTCTAGAGCACTTTATGATGGGTTGAGGCAGTCCCACTGATGGCAGTCTTCTGAAAGCTGTCAAATCCTGCACGTTAGGAAGCATCTGCAGATATCATGAACTCTGACTGGTTGCCCTGAAGGTATCCAGATTTTCACATGGCCTTATTAAAGCTATTCCACCCCTCAATATGCAGAATTTTCCTACTGCTAGAGAGCTTGGTGGTCCAGGATGTGGCCACAGTCATTTGCAGCAAAAGCTGCCATCTAGGAGCCCTCCCCAGAGCAGGAGAGGGTGGCTGCCCACTCTCAAAGCAGCAAAATTATGCTACTGGGGTCAATTGCAAGCAGGGCTCACTTCACACACAGGGAGGGGATGGGTGAGGACCTGCAGATGCTTTCTCCCTGTGCTAAGGAAGCTGGCAGTCAGAAGAACTAGAAAGAAAAAACTTTTGGTTTTGCTTGCTAGCCAGTCTTTGGATCAAAAGGGAAAAATTTTCTTGGGGCTTATGCCATTATGATCAGGCAGAAGGTGCTCCACTTTATATCATTTGCATAACACTCTTCATCTGCCAAAGGCCATACGGAGGGAATGACATGGGATTTCCTCTTTACATGAAGCCAAAGCTAAGGTTTGGGCAGAGAAAAGCAATGAATTAACAGAAAGCCAGAAGTAAGGTTTTATGCATTTATGACCCTGAAGCCTATGCTCCTACTGCCAAATATTTTATTTTGGTGTTTAAATATCCTACTACATAAAAATTATTCTATATGGTAGTGGTTTTTTTTCTTCTTAGTGCATTTTTTTCCATTTTCACCACATATGCTCATTCTATTATATCATTCTCAGTGCTAAAACATTGATTTGCTGCTGTTGTGCCTAAATGTGAGATTCTCCAAAAATAATGACGCTGTTCTGCAGATCTTTCTGACTATTCACTATGTATATGTAAAGTGAACTTACACCTTAAGTTGCACTGAAGTAAAGTCTGGAGGAAAAAAATAAATAAAAAGAACAAAACAAAAAAATGAAAATGCCCAGAAGATCAAGTTCTGTCTAATGCCTCTCCTTCATAGCTGGCTGATGTGGCCTGCAATGACATCTCAGTTACTAATGGCAGCAGGAGTAACCAAATCTGATTTTAGGAATTTTTTTCATGTTGAAATTCACATCTCTTTAGTTTTTAAAGAAAAAGAAAACACTAGCAACAAGAGACCCCCTTCCAAAGAACTTTACAGTGGCTGGAGGCAGCCTCATTAATGGCAGTCAAAAACTAGGAAAAATATTTTACCATGTCTCATTTAATGAACAGCTAAATAATCTTTGTTGCTCATTATTTGATAGATAGGAAGCCTGTTTAACACTGTTTTGAAATCAATTTTCATAAAAGAAGAAGAAACAGAACTTTCAGATTTTTAAATGTAAACTCTGTAAAACTCTGTGAATACACTAATGTGCAAATCCAGTTTGCCAGACTTGTTGGTATTCTTGTAATTGGCAGTAATTCTGTAAATGGTATCTGCAGTATACATAATGCATGCTGTTTTATTCCATCCAGGTGGCCTTTACCTGCAGGGCTATATTGTGAGTGAACAGTCCCTGGGCTCCAAGAGATCTGTAATTGAACTCAAACCTCCATCTGAAGAATTTAAAACCTTTTACTTATGTGCAGAGAATGTAAATGAAAACAAAAGGTAAACCAAACACTTTTTGGTTTTGGTTTGTTGGTTTGTTTTGGGTTTTTTTTCCAGTTTATTTACCAGACTTTAAGAGACCAGGAGCTCTGTAGCTTGAGAAGATCTAGTGAAAACTTTGCAATCTGTTTTCACTTTTCCCCCTAGATTTCCCTTTAGTAGTAGCCTTAGTCAAATTGCAGTAAAACATATCCTGGAACATGTGAGTCATCTGTTCTGTTCTTTTTGGTGCTGGAATAACAGCAAGGCCAGCTTGCAGAGGTTTGGAAGTAAACCTGGATAAGGTGCCTTTTCTAATTATATGTGGGTGATTATACTGAACACAAAAGCTATGGCACTTCTCATTAGTGAGAATGGAGGATATATACTCTCCTCATTGCCAAGAATTATTGACTTCTATCAATGACCATTAGAATTTAATTAATTGAAGCAAATTGGACAATGAAAACACATTCTGAAGGTAAATTCTCTCACCATAATCCAGTCAAATTACACATCTGTCAGTGGGAGTTTTTACGTAAAGCCTATTAATTACACTATCTGGGCTTTAACTTAATGAACAAAAGACAAAGCTTTATTAGTATGTTGGAAAATTGCTGTTAAGCGATATTGTTTTTGTAGCACCACCTCCACCTTCTGAGTCTTCCCAATCCACTGATTATGAGTACACATAGTAACGGAGCTGAATAAAGCCCACTTATTAAAGGTGTGTTTCAAAGGACAGAGAAACAATATACATAGCACTAGATCAGGGACAACTGTTGGTCTTTCATTTCTTCTAGGTGGATTACAGCTTTGAAAGCTTCAATTAATAAATGGTTACCCCTACACCAGGCAATCCAAGATTTCATGAACAGACCACTGGAGGAGACAAGGATGTGAGAAGAAAGCTCAGTTTTTCCCCTGTTTCTTGCATTTAAAATTCCATGCTTTATCTTCTGAGTCATCTCAAGAGATACTCTAGCAGCAGCTAATCTTTAGCATTGCTATACACTCAGGACTTTTATAAGCATTAGTAAATAAATGCAAAGCAATGTTGCCTTCTTTGTCACTGTATTTTGTGTTTCTACTTCAACTCAGACTACACATAGAGTCTATTTTACAGCTGTGACCTGACATATATTCCACATACATTTTGTACTCCCTGCTGAGGTTTTTGTGTGGGTTTTTTGGGTTTTGGAGGATTTTTTGCAAACGCCTCTTTGCAAAGTGTTCTGCTTTTTCATCCAGATGGTTCATATGTGGGTTTGCCTATAAGTTTCTTGGTGTTGTGGTGCTCAAGGCTGAAACAAGCTGGGTTTACTGAAGGGTTAGCAGCTACATACTATTACGTGGAATAGATCTGTTCGTTTTTGTTGTGCTAATGTACATTCTATCTTAAGTTTTAATTTTATGATGATTTTGATTTGGTTATCTGCCATCACATCACAGCACATTTGTGAACAGAAATCCATTCAGGAATCAAAGACATGCTGTTTCCTCCAAAGTTAGCAGTAAGAGACAGCAGCATAAAACTGCATCAGGATATCAGGATTAGACATCTGTGGTTATTACAGCTGATCATATATACAGTATTTTACATAATTGTCTTGCATTTAAGTAACTCCTCCTTCGAATAAATCTGGATATTCAGTTTTCAAGCTTATCAAAACATTAATTCAAGTAAAATTACAAAGGTTAGTTCAAAGATGCACTCAATACAAACAAAAAAAAAATTGCCAGTCTGTGAAATTTTAATTACAAAAGCTCTGATACTTTTCTTATTATCTTTAGACCTTAAGATTGTTTGAACACATAGAAACTCAGCTACTCGCTTGCTGTTACCATTAGCCTTGAAAATATCAATTGCAATGCACAAAAAAGCTAAAAAGCAAATGGTGCTCCCCCAGCCACTACAAATGTATTTTTTTTAGGAGACAGATTCATTAGCTTTACATGCTTGAAGCAATAGTACTTCAAAGAATGCTGCTAAACTGTTCAAATTATTTGCTACAGTGACTTGAGTGATTTATTTCAAAAATAAGAGTGGTTAGTTAAACAGTGTAAGCAATTTTTTTAAAACAGGCACCCAACCACAGATATGTTACCATGTTTGTATAGATCTGTGCTTGGAGGTAAAATGCATGCCTGTGTTGGAAAAAAGCACTCATCACAGCCATATTCTACACTCGACACTATTTTAAAATTTTTGCGTTTAGAAATGAAATTTACATTTCCACAACTCTGAGAATAAATAATTAAATAGCTGTGAATTACTTCCTTTTCTTACTCCTTTTCACAATGTAGAAAAGAACACTTACAGGTCAAGTACAAATGATGTTTTCTTGAGACTAATGACTTTCCCTGGGGAATAGTTATCCAATTCAGAGTGACAGTTCGGAGCTAGGAAGCAGAAAAACAAACCAAAACAAAAACATATAAAAACAAATGCAAACAAAATTGAACACAACAAATGTTTTCCCTTAGAAACAGTAGTGCGTCCTGCGAAGGGCAATGTAACTGTGGATGGGTCTGGAGTACAAATCCTGTAAGGAGCAGCTGAGGGAGCTGGGGGTGTTTCGCCTGTAGAAAAGGAGGCTCAAGGGGCCTTAATGATTTTATGATTTAAAAGTTCAGTGTAGTGAGTAAACTTAGGATTTCTCAAATGACCATAAACTTTGAAAAATTACTGAAAAATAAAACCAAAACTATCAAGCTTTGGAACGATCTAGTTCTTAACCCAGGGAATTTGAGGAGGAGCCCAAGGCAAGCTTTCTACTTTTCTCTGAGTCAAGGCTCGTTCCTTTCTGTCCTTCTGACAAGAAATAAGAGTAGCCTATGGCTGTTGCTATTTTCCTGGGAAGTAGCTACAGACCCCAAGGAAGTGGGCTGCCATCCACTCCTTGTACCACTTCATCTCCTTTTCCTGGCAGAAGAACCAATGGCATTCTGAAAAATATACTGAGATTTTTCTCAACATGTATCAATAACATGTAAATTATCACCAGGGAAATTTGCAAATTCTCAAGCTGTTACCACAGCTGACTTTACTGTGACTTTTACCATGTACTCACACCACTTTTTGGACAATATTTCTAGCATGAATTATAGCTTAGTTAGCTTGGCTTACATATGAACATATAGCAAATGTTTGTCATGGTCATTGTCAGCCATGCCTTTAGGAAAAAAAAAAAATTAAGTGGGAGGTTAGTTCTATATCCTTGCCATGACACAACCAGATGTTATTCATTATAATGAAACAGTAATGCACTCATCTCTTGTTGCTCGTGAATGTCCCTTCCCAAGAACGTCTCTTTAAGGTAGGAAAGAAAGTAGCAAAAGAGTACCCAGATTGCTTACTTTACCCTTCACCAGCCTCAACATTTAATCCAAATATATTTCATATCAGAGGATATTACCATGCTCCAAGTGCAAAGAGAAATGATGAAGAAGTTATGAGTAAGCTGAAGAAAGTAAAACAAGAAAAACTGAATCTCTTAGGCAGGGAAAGGCTGAGAGATTGGATGAAGTGGTTTGATGGACAAATTGCAGCTGTTCATAGCGAAAAAGACCCTTCCACTTATTCAAGGGCAAATGTGGTACCTATAACCAGAACAAAAATTACTGGATGGCATGTGTGATGGAATGTAGAAGTAATTTGTAATTCTTTTAATAGGTGTGATATTTGTTACACAAGTAACCTTCAACATGCACAATTTCAGTACTATGCAGTCTATGTTTTAGTACGTTTAGAGATTTGAGATCTCTATAATGGAAAGTTTTAAGGTCAAACAAATAAACAACAGGTCTTTATTGACAAGGTCAGGTAAAGACATAAGCAGAACTGTCACAGCCATTCCCTTCCTGGGTAATGCCTGACAGCGTAAAGCACCCTGCAATGTCCATATTTTACCAGAAAAAATACTTTTTCTCTAGTTTTTACAACATAATGCATGCAGTCTGAGGGCTGAGATATCAAATCTGCAAAATACTCCAAATACAATCCTGATAGTCAAAAAGATGGTTTCATTCCTCTCTCTGTTCAAAAATAAACATATGATTACAAGTTAGGAGCATGCCTGTGGTGCTTACCACTTTAGTCTCATATCTGTGCCCGCAGTTTACATCCTGTTGATTACATTTGTGACTTTAATCCATAAACTGAGAGCTAGAGCACTAGGCTAGAGCTCAATTAATTAGGAGTTGAAACAAAAAGTTAAAATGTTTGGGTTTAAAATGGGTTAGAAATTATTCTGGATGCAAACAAATAAAACAGCTTTTTCATTGTTTCATTGGTAGTTTATGAAAGATATTTTAAGCAGTTCTCATGTTTAGTAATTTTTCAGCATCAAAGTTCTCAATTTTCTCATATATACAGCAGTTATCCTGCAATAAATCTTTTATCATCTTAACAACACTAAAATCATAAACAAAAGTGCTTGGTTGTTTAAAAAGAAAAAAAAAAAGAAAAACTGAAACGCTTCCATTAATACCTATAGCACAAACAGAATGCCTGTGAACTTGTGAACTTAAGGAGCATCAGTGTTTTGTTAATAAATAATGTCCACACACTGGTCTTGCACTGCAGTGTCACAATTTGTTACTTGTGCAATCTATCTCAAATAAATTCTATCTCCAGTTGCAGCAATAAATGGCAAAAACTGCTGAGCTGTTTTTACCCCAGGTGTTTGTTACCATCCTCACCTGAGGGAGAGATACACATCAAAATGCCCCATTTTATGACCTGTAAGAATTGTGCAATAATTCCTCATTTTCTCTAAGGAAAAGGCAGCTGGCAGAGTTTAAATGACTACTGACAACTTTACCTTTATATGAAAAAATGTTGGAGAACAATGAGAAAAATCTGACCACAGCAAAAACCCTGCCTCCAGGAAAAGGAAGTCTTGTTTGGCCTTCCCACTGAACTGAGAAAGAAATACACTCCTTGTCTGAAAGAACATGAAGTAAGACACTAGTTTTTCCAGTCTTAAAGTTATTTCAGTAATGTCAACAGATTACTATTGTCTTAATACTTACAATGCTTTAAATGGAAACTCAAGAGAGCAGATTGAAAATATTTTTGAAGAACCAGGATGAGAAAGTCCCTGGAAATTAGACACATCTTAGATCATAAAATTGAAGAAACAAAACAAAACAAAACAAATTTTAAATTTTTTTTTTTTAAAAAATTAAAAAAAAATCAAACCAACCAACCAGAAAAAAGAAAAAAAACCATAATAAAACCCCACCAGTCGTATATCACTTTCTATGAGACAGAAGAGAAGTTTGAGTTTGCCGCCAGAGAAATAATAGTGAATCCAAATCCAGATTTCTCCAAAGGGTGAGGAAGTTGCTATTTAAAACATTATTTCAAATTCCCCTTTGGAATCTAAGTTTTAGTTCCCTTCTAAGCTTTTGTTGCAATTCCTTCAAAAGAAGTGAAGCTGGGGTGAGTTACTTCACTGCTGTCTCGGGGGTCAGCAAAGCTGTGCAATCACTGTACTGTCAGTATCCTGCTTATGGCTCTTTTGTTTGCAAAGAAGACTTTGTAATTATTGCTGGCTTTCAAGGTTTTCTTTCCACTGCCAGGAGAAAGAAAACTGTGTTGAAACCAGAATGCTTCCACGAACAGAGTATATGATATTGTGCTGAGAAGAAATGGGGTTGTGTTCTTGAAGCATGGTTTATTCAGCTGGTTTTCTGCCCTCCAAATTGAGAAATTTTTCTGCCCTGTTCAGCAGAAAATATGTACAAGGTACCTGCAGCAGGAAAGCCACAGGGGGTCACCAAGGCATTCTTCAAAGGAATGAGTTATTTAGCTGGAAAAAGTTTGAGGCCATAAAAATATTTTTGGGAAGTGCATAACTCCCTTTTGTAGCAGGTTTTTGAAGGATAGAGGCACTGAGGTTAGTTTTTTTACCTTCTTTCTCCCAGACCCTGGAATCTGAACTACTAGAAGGTGGAAGTCATTTTAGTGGGAAATTATTTTTAATTTTTCATGGTTAATCCACTTTTCAAACACAACAATGATGATATACACATTAGCAAAAGCTGAAACACTGCAGCACTCTGTGACAGAAATGTGACTAACACCCAGATTTTGCTGATTCGTGAGCACATGGCCATTCCCTCTGTCAGCACCACAACTACTCATAAGATGACACACTAAATTTATCTAATTGAAGGGGAAGGATTTCAGCAATATGTAGAATGTGACAAATCTTATTCAGGATGATCTTCTCAAGGGCAATTTATGCCAACCAATCCAGATTATTTACTAACAAAAACCATGCTGACAGAGCCAGGAAAGACATCCATTTTCTAGGGGAAAAGATGCTGCTTTCATCTAAAGTCTTCATCATTTAGTAGACTGTCCTGTTAATGAAAATGCACTAGAAAAAAGACCTAAATTAAATTCTTAATACTGTAGGACAGCTAAAGGTTTTGAAGATTATATTTCATGGGGGTTTCATTTGCATGTTAGATTAGATTTTCTGTAGTAATGTGTAATATCATGTCTATATTATCATTTGTAACAGTATTTTCTTAATTTTATAGTGCTGAGAACATCTGTTATCTAGCAGTATATGAAAAGCATTGTTTTCATTACAGCAAGCTGCAATTACTGTGATTAGGAAAAATATCTGAAAAAATTAAATAAGAGATTATATATTTCAATAAAAAATAAATGGTAAGAGGTTTTGACATTTTAAAAAAATATTTAAATATAAATTAATTTCTACATTTCTAAATTAAAACACTTGGAAGGAAGAAAGATATTCTGCAGGAAATTTCAAATGTACTTTCTCTTGTCCCATTTAGGAATGAAAAACAAAATTCAAAACGTGATTACTGATAAGTAATCTCATTAATATCAAGTCAATACTAAAGGATATACAATGTTAAACCAATTGCAGCTTCTTTTTATTCTTCTTTAAATCTTTTGTTGGATTGTGGCCTGGATTTTTCTGTAAATAACATCATTGTTCCACATTCTGAAATAAGACAACATGCCACGTTATTTAGGAATGCTATGAAGTCTTTAGCTAAATTTTCTTCCTTTAATATTATTTCTTCGAATTTTTTGCCTGTAAAGAAATTTGGCATCATGCATGTGTTGATCAAATCACTCAAAGATTGGCTGGTGGCCCAGTGCGAGTTGTTTGAGTGCTGGAAGCAAGACCCAGCGTGCCCTTGTGCAGCCACAGCAAAGAGCCAGCACACCAGCTTGTACTCTGTACTCCTCTGTGGGATAGAGAGACCACAAGTTACAATCCACAAACTAGTGTGAAAAACAAACTAGATTTTTACCAATGAGACAGACCTCTCTCTACATAATTAGCAAAGTACTCTGATGAAGGAAAGGATTGAAGCAGTGAGAACCACCAGAAAGCAAATTTTCAGCCTTAGTCTGCAAGAACTCAAGAAGTAGACCAAGAAAACAATACACTCATTATAATGCACTGTCAAGGGGACAGCATGAAAGCTAAAATAATATTACTAAGAGCTATAGCACAAAGGTAGAAGAAAAAATAATTTAAATTACTTGATTTAAATGAATTAATTAAATAATTAATTAATAAGTAGTCACCAGTAACTAGATTAAGAGCAGCAGTATACACAGTGACTGACAATCCCATGGAAAAAGGAGATTCCCAGAGTGAATCACAGTAGATATAGTAGGTGCAGGGAAGTCTAACCCTAACTTTGTATTTCACCAGACACAATAGTGGCACTAGTTGGAAATAAGAAGAAATACACATAATCCCTGTGAAATTGAGTTTGAGCCTGCTCTGCATTCATGATGGTAAATACCTGTGCTAGCAAAACAAAAGTTTACCTGTGTCTGCAACAGTCACTCTGTGCCCTGCATTCAGGGTATGTTCACTGCTGCTGCACTGCCTACTCATCTGCAGTTACTCTGTTCCATCACTAGGTCATTGCCAATTTCACCATGACTGCAAGACAACTACAGCATAATCCCAACACTATCAGCAAGTTGTCACAACAGAGAATATGGCCAGATGCTTCTAAAAATCATTCCAGGGAAAATCTGTGGGAAAAAATGTAGGCTGTAAATAGGACAGGACTGATGCTTTGAGCTGACTGCTAGTGTGGATTTGAAGGAGCACCACCCACACCACAGCAGTGTAAGCAAGGTAATCCCACAGGATATATTCAATACTAAAAAAAGAGTAAGAACTGTCATCTCTCTCTACCAAGCAGGAAGATGGGTCAAGGGACTTGATTTGAATCAAAGATTCTCGACAGTGGATGGAACAGGATCAGCAAGACCCTCTCCTCCTCATGGACACACAGATATGCAGGACTGACAGAAGAGGTAGTGCATGAAGAACGCCTACAGAGAGCTCTAAGTGCCGATTTGCTGGGATAACAATTGGTTCCTAGAATCAATTAGAAGAAAAAGTCTGCTCTTGAAAACTTTTAAAAGCCTATTCTAACATTCAGATAAGAGCAGTGTACAGATGAATAGCAGCTGTATATCCTTTGTTACAGGGAGTTTTCATGGGGAACACTTTGACATCAGGTTTGGAGGTGAAATCTCAATACTTGTCATCAGCTACTGAGATCTGTCAGGAGCACAGCTCCAGCTTCAGAGACTTCAGATCAGAGGCAAAGAGTAAAAAAATAGAATTTAAAAACTCATGTTTCCATGTTATTAGCCTTTCTTCTAATTTCTTGGGTTTTAGTTGGTCGAATGAAGCACATATTGTATTGTAAGACTTTTTTTACAGAACAGTGTTATTTTCAGGTCCAGGTAGCAATAACATAAAATATTTTTCTACTTTTATCTGCCACAGTCTTGAGCTGTGAATATTTTTCTTATCTATTATTATGTGCATCATACTAGTAACCACAAAATGCAAGTTCTTTCCCAGCAGTGTAACAGCCTGTAACTACTACTCAGAGCTGCCTCCAAAGAGATAAACTGAAGGTGATCCACTAAGAGCAGCTGAGTCACAGCTCTGAAGAAGCAGCAATGTCTCAACTCTAGTGATAAAAATAAATATGCAAAAAGATCCACACTGCCCAGCACGCTGCCACACTGATCCCCAGGCTGCTCCCGACAAGCTGGCTCGGATCCCCAGGGCAGTGTGGCTGGCTGTGTGCAGTGCTGTGGCTGGGCTATGAGGGGACAAGCTCAATCAGGTGTGTCTCAGCTGTGGTGTGCTGCACGTGCAGGTTTTGCACCAAGTCAGCTGAGGCTTAACAGTCGGGGACATCTAAGCCCCTACTGATAAAAAATGAAAGTTTGCAAACTTACCTGTGCAGCGCATTATAGCCACTATGTAGGCAAAATATATATCCTGTTAACAGAAAGAACAGTGCTTTCCTTTAAAAGTTTCAGTTGCTGCATCTAGAAATAAAAAAAAGGGAAAAAAAGAAAAGAAAACTCTTCCAGAAGAAAAGATTGNAGCAAAACAAATTTCTTCACCGGTCAACGTACATTGAGGTATGTGAGAAAAAGTAAGCAGAAGAGTTGCTTGAGCTATAGATGTTAATGCAGTATATGCATTATTATCCCACTGTTTGGATCCTCAGGAGGAAGAAGAGATGAAGAGCAACACAAAATAAGTATAAATACATTTAAAATTTATTTCTGTACATACAAAGTTATCTTGTCACTGTGCCAGCATCATGGATCATCTAAAGACAAAGAGAATAGTGAAAAGAGTAAATTATTTAAATTCTTGGAAAGACTGATAAAGACATAGTCTGACATATCTGTAGCCCAATTTATTTATCCCATAAGTTGTTTCGCTTGAGGTTGCACCAAGGTTAAATAAAATATTCATAATCAACATCATACATGCATATGTACACAGACACTTTGCAAGGATTCTACTGCTTGTCACTGCCTTTATTTTAACCTTATCCAGATTGCCCTAGACCCTGTGGGACTGAACTGCTGTTTGCTGTCTAGAAGCTTGGACATTATTTTCTCTAGAGATAACTGCCTAGAAAGAGGCTTTTGACCAAATGGAAACTCTCTACCAAGAAACCCTTTAGGGAACAGTTTAGAGATCTCCATACTGCTGAGGATAAAGATTTATAATACAAATCCAGGCCTCTCCTAACTAAAAGCATGATTTTTTTTGTTTCAGGTTTTTCTCCCCTCATTTATTTGCTTAGAGTGCCAAACTGGCATTCTTACAAAAGCGTTGAACCCTAGGAATTTTGGTTCAGAGAGGGGCAACTGGGTAGATGGAAGTGCTTAAGGGAAGTTTTTCTTCTCTTGTCTAGTTTCTGTACCAATGGAAGAACAAAGACTCAGCAGAAATATCTACACATATCCACAGTGTGCAGCTGCTTGACCTTAAAACCTGCAAGTGGCACTGTGATGAAAAACAAGTTCTTGCATTAGCAGGAGCTAAAAGAAGTGGGGCACTGGGGTTGGTCACTGAAAGAGTATTCAAAGGTGACAAGTGATGCACAAAGATCACACAAAGAGAAATTTTAAGGCATTTCACACTGTTGGAAGTGTTGCAGCATTTTCATATATGCCTCTGCTCACCTCAACGAAGTATAAAAGGTGTCCTAAAATATTAAAGGGGCTCTCAAACTACATTCCAGGCTAACAGGAAGAGCAATTTCTTTCTCAAACTGATTTATTGGTATTCATAACCAACAGAATTTTGATAATTTAATAGTTTATTTAAGATTCGAATGCTTGCAAAAGTCTCTCATACTAAGGAAGTGTAGAGTGGGAGAACACAGGGTGATTTTACTTACTAGCTGTGAAACAATAGCATCCCTCCAGAGTTTTTTTCCCTCAGATTCACTATTCACAGTATGGTCATACAATTTCTCGTCCCATGATATTCACTAAAATCACACATTCTTTCTGCGCTACCCTCTGGGATAGATTGTTGTTGTTGTTGTTTTAACTGTGCAAAGAGACACACTACTTTTGCTGATTCCTTCCCCTCTACATAACCTTTCTTCCAATTACTTTTTCTCCTGCAAGGAAAACTAGAAACATTAAGCTGTAAAATCACACTGTAAAATCATTTATTCCTAAACAAATAAAGCACCTCTATTGGACTTTTTTTTTTTTTTTCAGAAATTCTAACTAGCAGCCTCTAACATTCTTCTCTAAGCATTCAGGAAAAGGATTCACCTCAGAAATGAAAAAGCCTTCAAGTCAATTATGGTGCCTATATCATGTATGCTAGAGAGCAAGCATAGAAAATGCTTATGTGTTATTAATTTAAATGCAGACTATAAGACAGGAACAAATAATCTCATGCAGCAAAAGCAGCTAAACTCAGCTACACACTAAAACCAAAATTCCTGATGGTGCACATGAAGTGAACAGTTCTAGAGAACCAGTCTCAAAAGGATTACACACTGTCTGAACACATACTGTGTACCTAGAACCTCACACTCGGCTTTGAGGGTGAAAAACCATTAAAGCAAACAACAGTCTGTCAGCTTCAAAGAGCACAAAGGATTTGCTAGGGGTTATGCAAGGAAGCAAAGGTATCTTCCAGATGCAGTAAGATGTCATTCAGCAAGTCAGCTTCAAATGTCCAGTCTTCTGACCCCAGCAGCATCTCCACCACCTTTTCCCTCAGTGTCTCAGTAAGGGAATAACAAACTGTTCTGGCCCTGTGAGCAGGAAGAGCAAGCAAGAAAGTGTGACAAGGGAGCAATCATTTGTGGATTTCATGTATCAACTTCCTTAGAGCCAGGCTTAAACCAGTACACTCCTCCCTGATCTCTTTTTAATCCAACAGCCACTGTGACATTGAAAGGAGTGCTGCAAATACAGGTTTCATAGCTGCTTTGCTGTCCAGCTGATGGACCTGTCAGAACTGAAAGTATGAAATAAGAACTGGAGTTTTAACAGCTTTGTATCCTTGGTGGACCAGGAGCAGAAAAGGCACTGTGACACTCCTGTAGCCTTCAGTAATGCACAACAGATTCACAAACCCAGATTAATGTCTCTTTTGTGCCTCCTGTTGCACCTGCACATATGATCCAACAGAAAAGGGCGACGAAGGAAACCCAAACAAACTGAGAACAGACACTACCGGCAAAGCAAGTAAACCAGAATAGCTCCTTGAAGAAAATTAATTTTAAGGGTTTCAGTGGTAATTAGGATGTGATAGATACAGGCAGCTATCCAGGCCAAAGAGACTACAAAAGAAAAAGCACTAGCTAGAGACTGCAGGGAGACAAAGAGAGGAGATAAAAAGAAAGGAGCATGGTGAGCAGAAACAGACAAGGGAAGAGAAGGAAAACAGTAGTAAATGGGGAATTTCTGGAGTACAGCAAGTGAAGTATGATGCCAGTGAAGACACAAGAAAGTGGTGATGTAGGGTAGACTATAGTGTCTTAAGTCCCTCAAGCAAAGCTGCTACTTTATGTGGACTGAGAAAGAGAGACTGGCAAAAATGCAAAGGAAATAATTAACATTATAACTCATTATAACTGTATGCACAGCACAGACATCTTTAAAAGTTTTGGCAGATATGGGGGAGAGGAACTTTGTGTTTTGACAGATTCTCCTTGCTTGAGGCAAACTGTTGTGTTTGTCTAATAGTGGATACCACTAAAACCTGAAAGACTGGTAACCTAGGAAGTCTCTTCAAACCTTTCCCTGTACAGCAAGTCTGGAAAAATAGCCATTAAAACTGTAACTTATTTAACCTAAATAGGTTAGCTTACCTAAATAGTGCCTCTGTCAACAAATATTTGAACTCTTCTTTCATCTTCCATATGAACACGGAGTGTCACCGTGCATATATGAAGATGAGGCAGGTTACGTGTTAGAGAACAAACCATTTGTTTGGAATAATGCAGAGAAGCATTACTCCCAGTCATCCATATCTTTAAATCATGTCTGTGTACACTCAACATTTGCCCACAGCAATCATCCACAAATGCTTCACTGTGGCACCTCAGATCCACACATTATCTCTAGTGCTACCTTAGTGCCCTGAGGTCTCTCTCACAACAAAGAGTTTGTACTGTGTTTTTTGTAGTGTCTGTCTCTCTCTCTGAGAGTTAAACACATTTAACCTCCTTTAAAGAAATAAACAGAAAGATAAGTGAAAAGGGTTTCTACATCTGTCACGTGACCGGACGTAGCTTTTCTTGCCCTCTCTAAAATTTTATACCAAGTGCATTTCACTGAAGAGCCAAGGCAGTTGCTGTACCTATTCAGCTATTTATACACCTTTACAGGTATTTTTGTCGGTAGATACCCTTCCTTAAAAGTGGAAGAAAACAGTAGATGTGAACTTCACCTTGACGACAAAACTAAGTTAGTGAACTTCAAGAAAGCCAAGCTATGCACTCTGCTGATAGGCAACATGTTACTTTCCATCTTGCAACCAGAAAAACTAGACTGCAGTCAGGGAACACTCCTTAGCCAGCCTCCTGGAAAATAAATCAGATCTAAAATCTCAAATGTCAAAGCACAGACACTGTTGGTGTCCTGCAGAAGAAATGTCAGAGTCACAAGAAGGCGAAAGTGAAATTAGGCCAAAAGCACTTATCCTTTGTGTGCAGTTCAAACAGCATTCCCCAGCTACTGAACGCTTCTTGAGAGTCATGATCCATGCATCTGACCTCACACTATAGGGCTGTGATGTCCCTGTACACTTTCCAGAGGAAAGTTTGAATGTAGACTTTACTTAGCATTCTGGCAACCATGTAAGTAATTATGGGGAACACGGGAAAAACATCTCTGTAATCATAACCCAAACATGTAAGGCAGTGAGCCTCTTCAACAGTGTATTGAAATCAGGCCTCTGTTACATGTCCTTTTCAAATGTCAGCCTCTTTACCTGCAAATGTAATGAGTTCTGACTAGCTCAGCTGGTGTCTCACCTTAGATTTGGATTTCTAGCCATTTTTATGGACATAAGACACTGGAGGCTCCCCCATCAATATGTGATAGCAAATCAAAAATCTCCTTTCCACTGAAGCAAGAGGTAACACAACCTAGTTCAAGGTCGTGTATCTTGTATACACGGCCCAGAAATATATATTAAATTTTTTGATCTTCAAATCAGACACAATATATACTTGAACTGACATAGTTTTAATACTTTCTGATTAAAAGTTCCAGACAGTATTTCCTTTACAACTTTGCTTTACTAGCAATGTACACATCATTTAAATGTTTGTCTTATTTTTTTTTTTTTAAATGCATGAGGCAAGCAGCATATACAAAAACAAAACTGAAACTGGGAAACACTAAACACTGCCTGTTTCAAAAAGATCTTCAATTTACATATCCCCTTATCACACCAGAACACATTCCTGCAACACCATCATCAGCAATAACAGCAGAGGTGTGGAAGAAGTAGTGTTTGTTTATCAACAGCTCTTGCAGAATCAGAGGAGGACAAGACATAGCAGATTGTTTGCTTCTGGAATAGACTGAGCTGATGACCAGTACTTTTCTCATACTCATGTTCTTGCCAAATAAGCAATGAGTATTTTAAAGATATCTGTGGCAACCACTTAAGAGTCAGGTTTACAGGAGTGCTGAATATCCACCCCAGCAGGAATCAACAGGACCTGCTGGCATTTGGCCTCTCTAACAAGCAGATCTATAAACTTCAGTATTTTTCTATAGTACTACTATAACAAGCTAAAATAGGTCACAATTTCTACCTACATTGTAAGCAACCTTATATTATCATGTGTTATTTTCTGTTTTGGCATCATATATGTGTTTTCTAAGAAGCTGGATTTGCTGCAGTTAATATAAAGAATATAAATGCATGGAGTAGGTTATATTATTTTAATATATAAATAAAATAATGAAAAAGGACCATCAACACTAGCAACCTTGCTGGAGTATAAATATGCCTCATGAAAAGCTTAATTATCACATACCCAAAGCTTTTTTTAATCTCAGGAAATATGGGAAACTGAAATAAAGACAGATCCTGCCCAAAGCAAAACAAGGAGTATTCAGAACACAGTGCTTACCCCTGTAGATATGAATTCTGAATAGTGATTTGAGATAAGCTACTGTTGGTCAGTATAGCCTGTTTGACAGACCTCTTGCAATTGTGAAATGTTGTACTGTGTGGAGAAACAGCAGCAAAAAATGTCTTGAACAAATATATTCATGCCTGAGGGATCAGGGAGATTAAAATGCAGTATGAGTTCCTCACTGCAGTGGATGAGTATCAGCTACTTGTGCAGACAATAAGGAACAGCACTGAAGCCAAGCTTCTGAAGGAGGAATGAGATGTTAAATTCATTGCTTAATGTTTCTTCCATTTTTGACCAAAAGAGAATTCAGTTATGAAGACCATAATTACACACCTCATAGCCCTGACATTTACCTACCACTCAGGTACTATGAGACTTATGTACTGCAGGTTTCATAAAGCCTTCCATCCCTCTCTGCAGAAATTTTATTTCTTCCTTCTTTTTCTGTTTATTGTTATGACTGAAGGATACATACAAGACCATATGTTTGCATGAAATCTATCTTATTAATTGCTTGAGTAGCTGTAGGCAGAGTTGATAGCACAAGCTGAATAGACAGGAATTAAATCTGGGGCTGAAGGGATTATGTTCTGAGGAAATCAATATTTCATATGGATATATCCTTGGGCTTTGTAGCTATTATTTTGGGAATGCATATAAAATAGATCCTTCACAATGTATTCACATTTAATTCTCAAATACTTCATGGAAACATTCCACTCAGGAGTCTGGACAGGCTGTAATTGTCCTTGCCAGGCAGGCTACTGTCGTGTATTACACCCAGACAGAGAGAGACCTTTGCCAAATCCTTCTCCACTGCTATCTCTTCTGAGATCCAAACAAAGTCAGTTTGAACCAGTAAAAAGATGATACAAATATCTGTGGGCTCCACATTCTTCAAGTCTCATATGGATTTATCCCAGTCATTTCAACTGTGTTTAAAGGGGTTTAAGTACGTACCTGGATCAACAGCAAAAAAAAAATATGTAAGTCCAAAGGAAACATATTTATTTGTCTATTTCTGCTTTTCATTATTTTTCATGTATTTTTAATGCATAGAACAGAAAGAACACAGGGAACAGTAATAATCTGAGCACAGAAAGGTGCTCACTTTATTAACAGATTAGTGAAGAGAATCCTAGTGTATATGGTTTTTTGCAGCTAATCTACAGGAAGATTTTTCAACCAAACTTCTTAAGTCCAAAGTCTGTGAATTTAACTTTAAAAGAACTTTTAATTGCACTATTAAAAAAGTGCAAAATGCCAAAATTCATTGGCATTTTCAGTTGTTTTGATTCAAAAGTGAAACTGAAAAAGACCTTAGGTTTCTATTTTTCAGTTTGAAAGTTCAGTATTTAATTTACAAAATATTTAAATGTTATTAAAAACATTTAAGCAAAATTATCCGCAGTTAACATTTAATTCAAGCAAGACTTCATTTTGAAAGGTAAATAAAGATCAGCCCTCTAACTGGATGCTACAGGAAGCAATTTGTATCCAGAGTACACAGTACTCGATGAATCCCACACTCATCTTTCTGTTTAAAATCTGAGAATATGCCCTTAAGATTATATTTCAACTCTTCATCTCATTAGCTGCTCCACGGGACTTCGATTTAAATCAGATAGGAAAACCTCTGTTCTTAGAATCCAGATGGAAGAACACAATCTCTACCTAAACATTTACAGACATTAAGGAGTGCCTATTAAAAGGCTTTGTGTTGGTTTAATGCCTTACCCCAAATCACAGCAAATGTGCATGTTTTTTTGATACAAACACATAAAATTTCTGAAGATACGATTTTAATCAGTTCCTGGCTCTCCACCTAAAGCCACTAACTAGATGTCTGAACCGTGCTATTTATATGGCATTCATTATTATTTACCTTGCTGTGGCTCTGGCTGCAGCCCACATGCACAGGTCTCGCTTGTCCAGCAGTGATGCAAACCAGGGACCTGTGTGCTCTCTGCCCAGCTCAAACTCAGGGTCACCGGGCATCTCCAGAAGGCCTCTGCCTCTCCCTTTCTTTCCTCTCCCACATTTTCTATAAATTCTTCAAACACTTCCTTCTGTTTTTAGAAATCCTCTGCTGTTCCTAAGTGGCAAGCCCCCTGCCAGACTCAAGGCTGGGACTCAGCTGGCTCTGTTGTCTTCCACTTTACACTCATTCACATGCCACGAACTCTGTACGCTTCCTCCCGTCAGGCATTACCCACTTCTGTCCTCCTCCCCTTCCTGACAGTCCCTTATGCTGTTCACACATTATGTTTGTTCTAGATGTGCTGGCACTGTATACTTGGTTCTACACCAAAAGTGCCATTTTCTCCTACACCTGCCTCCTCACTGTTGCCATTGTTTTAGCTCCTGCCTGAGTGAGGACTCCCTGGTGCCAGGAAAACACACTTACTTCCCCCTCTGGTGGGGATTTCCTGCTTCCTACTTTTACACTTCGTTTTCCTACCTGGATGGAACCAAAACCCGTGGTGGTGCCAGCTTTCCAGCACAGATCAACACTCCCCTGCCCCACAGAGAACCACTGGAATGGAGCACGTGGGCTGATCAGGTACGGTGCAACACTTGCTCTGTCTTCCAATTCCTGCTGAAATCTGCAGGCTCATCTAGTCTCCTGCCATGGGACACATTCACAAACAGCCAGAAGACATCAGACTGACTGTGCTGTAGGTCCTCAGCCTGTAACCACAAACCAGAACAAAAGTGGTAGCTATTTTATGCATTAGTGGATAGTAGAGAGATGAACTCAAAGATCATCATTGAATAATAATTTTATCCTTTCTTCTTATAACAGAGCCCTGCAGCAAACCCATTTTTCAATATGACCTTTTTCCTGGTTATCAGATACATCCTGATCAAAAAACCCCCCAACTTTCAGACTTAATCCTAAGGTATTTACTATTCAGGAAAGATGCAATTATTAGTTATTTAGCAGGAAATGCAAGTTATAATGATACAGAGAAGTCTAGCTTTGGAGACATAATTGGCCTAAATATAATGGTGATATTTAGGCTGGAAGCAGCCAAATTAGCAGGGGTCTTGCAGATGATTGGTTGGGAAATAAGAAGTGAAGAAGTTTGAATATACCATTTTATGCAATGTACCCATAAAGGCACTATAACACAGTGAGTAGATAATTATATAGCAGTCAAATAATAACTTATCAGGGAAATAATCCAAAAAGTCAGTGTGATAATGGAATGTATTGTAAGATGAAATAATTCCTTCAGTAATTTTTATTTTAACTCAATTCTTACCATACAAGGATTTTAATTCTGTTTGTGCAGATAAATTCTGCTTGCCTAAAAAAAGAAATTAAAAGAAAGATGGTACAGCTGAGATGAGAAGCTATTATTGTTTAAAAAAAAAAAAATCTCATTCCTCATACGCAGACCAAAATAACTTAGACATCACAACAGAAACAATTTTTCTTCACATCTTATCAATCAAAATAAAATTTATCTTACTTCTATGTTTCTCAAATGCTCCTGCTTTCTAGACTGAAGAGGTGAAAGGGAAGGTTGAGCATTTACCTCTGATAGTGAGATGTCACAATAGCTGTCTTCCTACTGCCCAGCAGGCCATGGCATTTGGTTCCCTATCTATCCCCTCCATTGTTTTAAGAAAATAAAAACATTTGTATCAGGAACTGTTAAGCCTTCACTACACCGTATTTAGTTTCCAAGAAAAACACTTCATCTCAAGCCTAACAATTCCTTCACATTTCATTGCTCCCAAGTTGTGACTGAATTTTCCCTGTATTTTAGATACCCTAAAGCAATGTGATTTTAAACTGCCTCATCTTAACTGAAGCAACATTTAAAGAAAAGGGAGGAATAACTGCTTTCTGTCTTGAGATTCCTTCTGGGGTAACACAGGCAGAAACCACTCCCATAACAAATAACCAACTTCATCTGCCTTGGGCTGGACTTCAAAGCAGCAACCAATGCTAGGGACATGGAGCTGCTCAGCTGTGCACACACACACAGGAACCATGCACCTAAAACAACACCAGCACGGCTTCACACTGTGCAACACCTCCAGAAGGTGTGTTCAGACTCTGAAAATGAAGATAGGAAGTGTGAGACTGGAACATGTGAACTCATTTCCTGAGAGCATCTGAAAACTGCTCCCCTGTAAAAATATATTTCAGCTTCTGGTCTCAATCACAGTCAAGAAGAACCCCAAACAATGACGAAAATGCTGATTTTTTTATTGCCCTTATTTGTTCCAGTTTAAAAATGCTCCTTAGAAATCTCGCTCTTAGTTAGCTGTACATGTGGAAACACAGGCCAGCCACAGAAAATTCATATTTGGTAATTAAAAATTAATAATATCATCAATATATATTGCTGCCTCACTTTGCTTCTTCCTAGTTATTTCAGTTTTCTCCTCTTACTAATCAATCCACAATACTTAGCATATGCTTCATGCTAACACACAGGTCCTATTGAATAATTAATCTACCTTACAGACTCATTTCCACTTGGCATCCTTTTAAAATCATAGCGTTTATTTTGATGACGGAAATGACAACCTGTATCAGTTTATTTCGTTCTACTTAAGTGATGAAAGAAAACAATTATACTCATTGCTATTATATTGGTTTTAGCTAGCCTTTTAAACTCTTGTTTTACTAAGTCACAGGCTCTTGTACCACTCCATTACATGCTGCTCTTTAATATTTGCCACAACTTGGTAGTAGGTATTTATTATACAGTACTGTTTTTTATTACCAC
Organism: Phainopepla nitens; assembly: GCA_013400175.1. NCBI lineage: Eukaryota > Metazoa > Chordata > Aves > Passeriformes > Bombycillidae > Phainopepla > Phainopepla nitens. The sequence goes on from VXBQ01014509.1 coordinate 67,842, forward strand.
TTGGAAGCCATAAAAATATATCAGGAGTATGCATTTTTAATCATTCTTAAATGAAGCTAAACATACCTTGGCCCTATAATCTTTCTTCACAAGATAATGGTTTGGCAATTCAACACTTTTTTTCCTTTAGAATTCTGTTGTGGTTTAATTCATCATGTAGCTGAACATCAAGGAGCAGCTCACTCATTCCCAAACTGCCAAACTGCCAAACTGCCAAAATTCTCTCCCTCATCCTAAACTGGGATGAGGGAGAGAACTAGGGAAAAAAAAGTAAAATTCATGGGTCGAGTTACAAACTGTTTTAACAGAACAAAAATGGGACAGAAAATAATAACAGCAACAAAACCAGAATATACAAAAAAGAGATGTAAAAAGCAATTGCTCACTGCTCACCAATGGTCAATGCCCAATTTGCTCCTGAGCAGTGGCTTCCCAGCTAGCTTTCCCCCAGTTTTTCTACTGAGCATGCTACCTCAGAGTGTAGAATATCCCTTGGGTGGGTTGAGATCAGTTGTCCAGGCCGTGCACTTTCTCAGCTTCTTGTGTCCCCCCAAGCTTCTCACTGGTGGGGCAGCACAGAGAGCAGAAAAGCCCCTGATACTGTGCCAGTCCTGCCCAACAGTAACAAAAACATCCCTGTGTTATCAACATTACTCCCTTACTAAATTCAAACACAGCACTGTACCAGCTACTTGGAAGAAAATTAGCTCTGTCCCCACCAAAACCAGGCCAAATTCCAGTTATTCTTTATTCATCTATATAAGACATTTGGATGCATGCTACATCCAAGTAAGAAAATGGTTTAGTTTCAGGATCATACCACACTGTTCTAGCAAAACTTGATTCCATTGAGAAATAACAATACTTTTCTGTTAATAGTCATACAGTTGAATATATGATTTGGAGATACAGCTCCTTTTCTTTTGAAGCATGGATCCTATGTGTCATACAACAAAAAGAGCTGACATGGACTGTTAATAAAGCAAAATATAACTACAAGAGATATTTCTGACAAGGTTTTGGAATTTTAACAAATTCCCACCCTTGCATTTTATTCTGCCATTTAGACATTGATTTTTTCAGAGCACAAATTCAGACACCAAAGCACCTTTTATTCACATACAGATGTGGAATGGTATACCTTACTGTACTTAATGCCATCTCACTGCTTTCTTAATGTCCACAATTAAAGACTACTACAGAAGAAAACAGCAAGAGTTTACTTAAAAAAATAAATTTCACTTTCTATAAGAAAGAACAATTTATACAAACTTCTCTAAATCCTAGCATTAAACCAGTAAAATTTCAAAGTCCTTTTCCCCACTCCCCTCAACTGGTATAATGTATTTCATGCTAATTCCACTATTGCACACCTCCTGTCTGTAGTTATTCGGCATTTCAGTAAATAAAAGCCCACAAGAAAGATGGAAATGGACTATTTACTGGAGCATGTAGTGACAGAACTAAGGGGAATGGCTTCAAACTGAGAGCGTAAGCTATATTAGGAAAAAATTCTTTACTGTGAGGTTGGCACAGGTTGCACAGAGAAGCTGTGGATGCCCCATCCCTGGAAGCGTTCAAGGCCAGGCTGGATGAGGCTCTGAGCAGCCTGGTCTAGTGAAACGTGTCCCTGCCCATGGCAGCGGGTGGGATTAGGTGATGTTTAAGCTCCCTTCCGACACACACCATTCCATGGTTCTGCGTTTCTGCAATTCTAAATACCATTATTATAATCTCTAAGGGTCACAACGTCTAGAAGCCTGCAATGAAAGAAATGTTGTACAAAGAGGTTCAAAGAGTTAAACTCTTTAACCAAAAGAGAAGTCATGACTTTAAGTGAAAAAGAACAAAAAGTAAAGGAGCAACAAAGACAGGGACTGTGCGCTCACAGGTGGCAAGAGAGGTGAATTGACTCTGTCCAGTTTTGCATGGACTAGACTGGCAATAAATACTTAACTATGTGTGATCTCACACACACCCAGAGCTGTATTAAGCGGCTGTCTTAGGACATGTTATTTCAGGACATGAGCTGCAAACAGT
>VXBQ01014509.1:100209-125390 GCA_013400175.1 Phainopepla nitens
TACCACAGAAAGCAACACAGTAAGTTCATGCTGTTAAGGCAGAATTTCAGTAACAGGTGCCATGCCAGAAGACTAGCAAAAGCATATTTCTCATAGGTTTTGAAGATTGCATCTGAATAGGCTTTAAGTCCAACACATCTTGCACATCAAAAGTGCACACACAATGCATTAATCTCTAGATGACCTCCAAACAGTACAGGAAAGCAAGAGAACTAAACATCTATAACTGTAATTGTATCTGGTCTATTTTCCAACCCCCTCCTTGGTAGAAAGGTTACAATCATATGCTAGGAGTATGGCACATTTTGGTTTTCAGTATTTCTTCATCTTGTGTACTTTCAATTCTGAATTGTCTGATTTTGAAGACACACAACCTTCCTAACCAGTATAAAAAGACATTTTAAGTAGCTGACAATTTCAATATACTTGTAAGCCTCTCTGAGCTCTTTTTCAGTAACATCAATTTTCTTAAATTGCTAATATTCCTTCTCAAATACAGGAGGCCTACCCTATCAAATAAGCTGCTGATTAAAATCCAAACTGTATAAAATAATGGGGGGGAAAAGGAAAAACCCTGTAGCAGAAGAAAGGGAGAAGTCCAAACAGGTAGAATAGTGTTGTATCAGTACTTGCAAGTACAAGTTTCCTGATCAAAGCATGAGTCTTTAGACACTTCCTTAGGGAGAATGATTTTCAATCACCTGACACATTATTTATAAGCTAATATGTGGTAAATCTGACCTAACTGAAACCATTTCCAAAGACACAGCAGTAGATTCACAATGGAAAATCATTTCCCCAGACACATGCACATGGATAGAATTCAGCTGTATTTCCTTTCAAGGTCACCTATACTTTAAACATGCAGCACAAACTGCTAAAAAGGTAAGTAACTGCAAGGCACTCTGCAAGTGAAACTCCAAGTAATACTGAAAGAAACGGGAAATAACGAAGTTTTCAGTGTGAATGCAACACTATTCTGCTGAGGTTACTGCCAGTACAACAGTACAGTATAAGGCTGGGAATACTGCATGCTCCCTGAAAATCATTACCTGTAATTTGGCTGGTTGTGGACAGTACAGAGAAGTCAATGCAATAATAAAGGAAATAAACTAACTATGATTTCATTAAATCCTTAATTTACTACCTCAGCCAACAGAGACATTACTTCAATGAATTATAAGTGTCTATACCCACAAAAGGAAAGTGCAAAATGTAAAATTATGGTTTATGTAAGTTTTCCTTTTCTTCAAAAACAGTATCCTTAGTTTACTTGTTAGCTGCAAAACACTGCAAAGATTAACTAGACAATAGTTAAGAATTTAAAATTCACATAATTACAAACTATAATCAGTACATGTCTCCTGTAGATTTTCCCGTGATGGAGCAGCAACAGAAGCAAGGAATTCATCCACCTGCTTCAGAGACAAGGAATTGTGTAGAGTTTCCAAAGGACAAATAGAAGGCACCATAGAATACAGTTCAAAACCTAAAAGAAAAAAATAATAAAAAAAGAGATTTCCAAACATAAGACAGCATTTAAGCTACTACATTAATACACGACAAAAAGTCACATTACATCACATTACATCAGCACATGCAGGCATAATTCTCCTGGAATCACGGAAATGAAATATTACAGGAGTTGGAACAAGATGAGTCAATTTCCAGCTAAAGATACTATGTAACATACCATGGGATACAACTCCCATGTACACATGAAGTACATGTGTACACATAAATTATTCAAACATGAGAACTGTGCTCTACTACCAAATCAGTTCATGAAAGATAATTTCCCTTCAAGATAAACTTAACAGATCACTTTAAAAAAAAAAAAAAAAGTCAGGAAAAGGTAGTATTTCTCCTACTCATTCTGATACCTGGCACAAGACTAAATACGTAACTTGTTCATGCAAGAAAGTAGGATAGCTATTTTGTTAGCAGACAGGAGCTAAAAATGCTGTATCTTCCAAGAAATAAATTTGCAGAATTCATGTTCTATCATCTTCAGTATTCTGTGAAAACAACTGCTGCCTTTAATATCAAAGGAAAAATCACTGTTAGCATTTTTATACCTTGAGGTTACATAGTTTTACTTTCTGAGACAGATATACACCTACCTTTATGCATTTAAAATCAGAAAGACTAGAAATTTCATATATTAGAACAGGTAAGTAAAGCAACCAAAAAATCTAAAAAATTATTGGACTTTGCTTTTCTGTGTTAGTATTGATCATACACTAACCATGCAGATCCATATTACTAACAGACTAAAAAGCATTTAAACATCTTGGCTAAAAAAAATTTGCAGCCCTCTAAAGTGATTCAAGTTTGGTAACTCAGTAAACAGCTTTTCATCCAGTTGCATATCAGAAGAGGAAAATATGTCCATTAGTGTTTTCAACATACAGCTGTAACATTACAACTTTGCAATTCAATAATGTAAATTTCTTCTAAGACAATTAAATGAAGAAGCAATAGTGAATGAAATAATGTTTAGAATTTCAGTTCAAGGTACATTTATTAGAGATAGCATTACAACTGTGAACTATTCTTTCCAATAAAATAATAAGCAACAATGTTCCTGTGATATCCAGTGTTGCCCATTCACTCCCCACCAGTACTTTGCATAAAGAAGAAATTCAACAAGATTTCAACTCCCAAAGGTCTATACTTATATTTAGATCCACCTTGGCCATATTCAAATTTCAGGGGCCACTACTACAAATATTCAACCAACTGAGGTGTACTTAAGTCAGCTTCACTTAAATTATAAACAAAATGTTGCATTTCTTGAAAACAAAAGAAACACCACCATACTATTAATTTCTATTCTCCTATAAAGTCAGTAGATAACCTTCAGTGTAAGCACAAAGATGCTTGCCATACGTATTAATATTCTAAATAACTATATGCATGCATGTAAAGCGCAAACCCTTTCTTTGCCTTACAGTAAAATGTAAGATTTCTCTTTACCCCGAGAGAAAAGTCATTATCACTACGTGAGAAATTATTTTTCTAATTTTGAAGTCAATAAAGTGGGACAATGTCAGGTTAACTTTTTTTGTAACTATATTGTTATAGCGCATGTTATAGAGAACCAGAAAGGAATTCCAAAATGCGCTCATGCCCCTTAAAAGAAAAAAGAGAAGAAATAAAATTTTATTGGTTTAGGAATTTTCCCTCCAAAATTTTTTGTTGAGTTTTGACAATTCTGCTGTCAGCAGAATTGTCAAATATCCCAGCAGGTCATTGTAGTATCTTTATGTCTAAGGGATATGGCTTAAAACATAATCTGGAAATCTATGTGTTTTATTTGAATGTTTTCTGATAAATATTTGATGATGTTATAAGAAATAAATTTGAAATTTTATGATGAAGGAGCCCGACAGTATCCCTTTAAGAAGGCAATTTCCTGTACACTAACAGCCTTTGATTTTTGGCTGTATTTATTCTTAAAGCATCAAAAGGCAAGACAATGAAAGGTTTAACGCAGCATCTCAAAAAGCCACCCTGCTGTCTTAAGATTCAAAAGCTGTAGAGACATACCACTGGAGCCTAGAAATTCCACAGAGGAAATGGACCAGCACCTAAAGAGGTGTGGGTGTTCTGCAGAGGCCCAGAAAATAAGGTATAGCACTTTCAGAAGATACTTGTTTCACCATGTTCCTTGAACTAAAGATGGGGGGGCTAGTCTGAAATGAGTTAAGAGGGTGTGATAACGTGAAAGTAAGAAAAAACAGAGTGAAAGGGATAAGGATAATTAAAATGATAGTCCCGAGGACAGAGGAAACAACATCAACATGACGTTATGTTAGTAGAGAACCCCTGGAAACCTGCGATATACTGAGGGTTCATAGGAGCTCATACTGCATGCATTAATCTTGTAAAAGATGTGTGGTAAAACCGCTGCATTAAATGAATCAGAACAATCAGTGTGATCAATAAAAGCTATTTAGATCCTTTTTTTAAAGAACGGAGTCACAAAAAGTGACTAAATGGAACAGAAAGTAATCCTGTTACTAGCCATAGATTCTCATATGCAGTTCTTACTTTCTGACCCTGTATGTTTTGGGAATACTCTTTGGTTTGAGTCGTAACATAAAAAATGGATTCCTGCCTATTCTATTTAAGATAAAACATTAGATTTGGCCTTTTAGATCAAACACAGTCTTAACGGTATAAATTTAGCCTTACTATTGTTTTCCTTCAAGGAGCACTGCAGTGCAAGTCACTACGGATTTAAAACGAATGTAACAAAACACTACTCTGCTACTAAGCAAAGCTAAACAAAAACTCAAGTTTTTTTTTTAAACTTTCTTTCTAAGCAATATATTTTGAATCTAACATGAAAATACTGATGATTTCCACTGCAATTATCAATATCACTATCACTAAACTCAGCCAGCAGTCATGCACATTTTAAAACTGCAGTTAAGAAATCAGGAAAAGCGACATTCAGGTCCAGTGGGTCCTGAAGACTGAGCCTACTTTTCACGAACAGGATATATCTAGGGCCTATTCAATCATGTAGCAAGGGAGGTGTAAAATATTTTGCTGAGGAAGAAAAAGACATACCTCTGTCCTGTGTGTTAAATGAGAATTTTTGCAAACTGAAGACAGTTAACTCTCACTCTTGACGCTCAAGAGATCAATCCTGCTCAAGAAGTCACAGCTCTCTTGCTGTGATTTTTAGTGCAATATTTAAGTAATTTGCACATCTGATGAACAGAGAAGTATGATAAGGTAAAAATAAATTTTTGTCCCATAAAAATATAGCAATTTAGCAGGAATAGAACCAAAGGTTCTGCTTTAGGTTTTGTAATTTAGCACTTCAAGAAGATAGTCATAAACTCCAGCTGTCAATTCAGTGATTTATTTTAGAATGGGCAGACTCAGAGAACAGCTCAGCAGGAGAAAGACAAAGAAGAAGCAGCAGCTATCAAGAAGTGTATGTCTAGTAAGATCAGATTTCATTGTCTGTATCTTGTACCATACAGTCTGATCACACAAGAACTTCTGGAGAATAATTTATTAGAGAGATCATGATTAACAGTAGCATTTAATTTCTTTTTTCGTGGATTTTTCTAAGTAATGAATTTTGATGTTGTATTTGTACTAATGAATGGTAAAGAAAGGATTTAGGATATCTAATGATTACAAATATATTTGGAATTGTGCTTGAAGTTAGGAACGACAGACGGCTGGATGATACTGTACACCCCGTATTTGAAATAAAAATAAAAGGGATGAAGCAAGAAACCTTTCGTTTTCGATTTTGTTTTTAAAATAAAAGCAAAACGTACCATTGGTTGGGTGTCGAGCAAATGAGATAGAAAACCTTTTAACAGCAGAACCGCGTGTGGTGTCTGAGAAAGAGAAAAACAGGTACCTGAAATTTGTAACAGCTACCAAAAGAGGAGATTTTAAAATAGAAAAGGAAGAAGAAAGGAAAAAAGAAAAGATGAGAAGGTATTAGAAGTGAGTGGCATGCAGAAAGGACCAAGGAAAGGGCTAAAATCTAAAGAGATGTTAAAAAGAAGAAAATTTGGATTGTTGGTAACTACAAGATATGTAATGAGGTGTATGAAAACAAGCAGAATGAGCTGGTGATTCTGGCATACAAGGTTATTCAGGTTAGACTTGAATACTGAGAAGTGAAATGGAGGGGAAAACAGCATGAATACTGTTTCACCTCAGAGTTATAAAGGTGTGCTTTGGTATCTTTACACTCTGAAATCTAGTGAGAGAGTTTCTTCTCTATGCCAGATTATCCAAAACTGAGAATGTCCTGCTCCTTTGTAATCCAAACCCCACCAAAAAAGAAGGTCAGGAATCCTAAAATTTTCACCATCAGTATTTAACTTATTACTTGATAATTTCATTCCTTATATATGCTCCAAATAATTTATTTAATTTCAAGATCAATTAGCAGTGATAAAAAACAGAGCTTAAAATGATTAAAGAATTTAAAAACAAAACTTTCCGTTTACTTAAAAAATGCACTTGCTGGAATCTCCTGGCGCACATTACAGGTCTGTGATCTAGTGTTCAATTCAAGACAAACAAGAATTAACTACGCTATTAAGTTAAACATAAGCAAGCTATGGGCAATAAAGAAGCAATAGAAACTCGTAAAATTAATACTAAGGCCAAAGATTCTAGGATTCCATGAAAATCTTTAGAAGTTCAATGTGGCACATGGGTTGTGCGTGCATGTGCGAGAGTGTGCACATACCATCTATGAAGCCAGAAGAAGTCAGCTTTTTACGATGCGTACGAGCATAATCCTGTAGGTTAGGTGCACTTGAAGAACCCCCGAGCACTGAGGTGCTAAACAGGCCCGCACAGTGAGACCCTGATGGGAGTTAGAGAAAATACATACAACAACCAGGTGTTCGTCCATTCACATTGGGGATGCATGCAGCATGCAAGCACACGGCTCTTACCACACAAAAGGCAGCTTTTGGCAGTGCCTTGGACAGGTTCACAATATGCTTGTAATGTCAGAATGGGACTTGTTGGCTGAAACTATCATAATTTATTGTGCTTCTACTCATGAAACAGCACACTCTGCTATACGTACAAAGAGAGGACTGGCTTTAACAAAGTGAGTTCTTGTCCTGTTTTCACTTTTGGCAAAAAAAAGTTACCAGTTAGCATCAATGTAAACATAAACAAAACAACAAAACAAAATGAAGATGATGATGATGATAATGATTGATGATGATGTGAAAGTTGTGTCTTTGAAAACCTGTATTCCTGAAACAAACATAAACTGGAAAAATACTGCTCATTGCTTTCATACAAATCAACCTTTGAGATGACAGGCTGCTATGAAGTACTCATGCAGTTCCACAGACTTAGTATGTGGAAATACTTCTAACCCCAACAAAATCTTAACCAAATTAGAAATGCTCTATTCAGATTTCAGCTACCATTACTGACAATGTTACAAACTGAAAATACCTGAAAGTTTAATCAAGTTTAACTTGACTTCCTTTCCTGAGAAGACTTTTGCACAGCTCCATGCAAGTGACAGTACTTTGTTACAACTCATGCATTCCTGCCACTAGAATGGGAGTTTAAACAAATCACTGAAAGCCACAGACAAAAATATAAAAATAACTTTTGTAATCGTCAACCATTAATGAAACTTACATACAACAATGAACAAAACGGGAAAAAAGTTGCAATTTTTTTCCTTTACATTTTACTACTAGTTGAAAGGAGAAGTGATTTTTCACTCAGAACTTATCTTTTACATTTTAGATAAGCAGCAGCAGATTTTTTTTTTTGAAAACCAGCAATACTTCCTTTCATTACTTATAACAGTCCAGTGAGGGGAAACATTACTAGCACATGTGACCAATCACAGCCAAAATAAATTGGTGCCTGGTCTGTGGCAAAAGCCTTTCACACCAAATATAATACCTTACTCTACATGGAAATACATCAACTTCCACAAGCCATATTGTGTCACACAAAAGAATGTTCATTTAACTTTAGCAAGCACATAATTAAAACCAGTAAACAAGAGCACCTGATGTATGCATTTTACTATGGGAAAAATATAATGGGAAGAAAAGTACCACAGAAAGATTAGACATACAAAAAACATGTATCTTTGCAAATAAAGGAAAAGTTACTTCTAAGTTTATGCATATAGGTGATGCATTTTTCATACTTAATGTTTCCCAAGAAAAGACACACAGGAAAAAAAAAGCAATATTGATTTACATTAGTGTATGATTTCATTTTTTTGCACGTGAGTCATATGTATGCCTGTTTTAATAAAGCAATAGAAAAGCACCACTTGAATTAAGAGAATTTGAAAGAAGCCTTTGAATTATAGCACGATTCATTGTAATGCTGAAAAGAAGAAATTAATTTTAAGAGAGGAATATGTGCAAAGCCCCTGATACTATCAAGAAACTTTATGTTTGTTCCCCATCCCCCTCCCCTCAGAAAAACATCTTCACTTTTATTAACTGCCCACAGTTGGAAACAGAAATTTTCAAGAGAAGTGTTTTAACTGTTTCCAGAGCAGACCATTTTAATGCATAATATTCTTGCAAAATCCAAAAGCTCAATCAGAAACTACCTTATCTTAAAAATCTGCTTTACATTAAAAACAATCCTGTGTACCTGTTGTGAGCAGTACAAAGTCAGTAGTACAAAGGGTCTCAAACAATTTGCTCTTTTCAGTCATAACTTATTTAAAAATTTTGCTGAAAAAAAATTGTCCAGTCCACAGGCAGACACTCAGCATATGTTATTGACAACAACTACTATTTGGTCCTGTTAACAAAAAAGCTATTCAAAGAATATACACCTATAGAGAACAGCAGGCAGATGAAAAGCTGATAACATCAAACAAAATTTCAACTGTAGGCACATACCTAGACCACTCTGCTTTTGTTCCAGAATAGTTCTTGGTGTTCGTAAGTTACTATTGCTTTCTGATAGGACCTGGATATAAGAAACAGAAAAATAAGGGAAAGTAGAACAGCAGCATGAAACATCCATTTAACTTGATACAGCAGCCTGTTTCAGACAGACAGGTGTTAATAAGCTGTATGATAAGTGTTAGTAAAAATATGTAAAGGAAACATGAGAGATCATGCAATATCCCCTTCTGAAGGGAGGCCATTTGACATATGAGTTCCTTGCAATGAAGTGGTGCAAAGCAAGCATTCAGAATGAGAAAGTACACAGACCAAGACTGATGTGAGAACAAACATTTGAGACATTTTATTTGATTTTACCAAATGCACTTTCCTAAACTGCGCCTGTATTGAAGAAAGGTGGGGAGGGAGGGAAAGACAGACAAGCTATTGAGGACACCATACAATCACTGACCATGCACAGGCTCAATCAGTATAATCTTCAGATGCTCACAGCCTTTGCTGATATCAACTTTTCCAATGTAAATAATTTTAGAATTTTCTACAATAAATTATGAAAATTTTCAAAGAAAAAGGATATGGTTACAGAACACCATCCATTGTCCTACCTGTAAACAATATCTTGACATTTTGAATAGCTTTAGATCTTCACTGGTACTTCCAAAACATATACAGTTTCTTTTTTTCCCTGCTTTCCCCTCACCCCCCGTTACAACAAACAATCTTCAAAATATTGTACAAGTCAATGGATGATGTACTGTGTTGGGAGTTTCAGATACCTCCGGATATAGATGGCAAGAATTATTAGTGCTAGAGTTTTTTCCCTGCAATAGTTAATACCAGGCCACTGAAAATATGATATATGCAAAACAAGTTTTGAAGAGCAACATGAAGTACCAAATAAATTATTTTAAATGGTATTGTTTGCAATTATTATTTTTTTTTAATTTACCTACCACCAAATTAAGCAATGCTGGTTTTAAAGTCTTAAAGGACAACTAAACCAAATCATAATTCTCTTTCATTAGGCAGTACACTAAGTCTTTTTTACTGTGGTAACATTGGCAATTCCTATAAAGAAACCAAATGTTTATGAAAGCGTGTAACACATTCAGTGGAAAAACATGCACTTGCTCTTTTTCCCCCAAATATTCTTGGCAAGTAATTTTAAGAAGTGGAAGGTATTGCTTGAAACATAGTCCATAACAAGGGATTAGATGTCCTTAAAGACAGTTGTTGCTTGGAATGCATAAAATGTTTAATGAAGTAAAGTTTAAAAACCTGTTGCCATGAGCCAAAAATACTGGATGTGAAAGCCAGTGATTTAGGGGAGACAGGGGAAGAAGTGATTTGTTCCCCTGATCTGCGTCTTCGACGCCCAGTACCCACACCACTGGTGTAATGCAGCCAGGTACCAATACACTCTGGGCTAGACACACTCAGGGGGCTCTCTTCCTGGAAGTGAGAAAGGGGGCAAAAAACAGCAAAGCATGCAAAGTTAGATTCAACAGAGCCAAATGAACAGGAAAAGAAAAAACCCAATCTGCTTGCACCCTTTTACATACTATCTTTAAAACTATTAAACAGCAAAGAGAGAAGAGTCATAATACAATATTAGAAAGTTACCAGTTTCACTTTTAGCTCTTCATCCAACTCTATCTTTTACTACAACACTTCAATCAAATTTCTAGTAGACTAATATTAGATATGAGAGAAAACATTTGTCATCAACAATTGATTCATAATTTTTAGAATTTTTCATGTTGGAAACAACTTCTGTTACCTTTGACATACTGTTTAATAGTTTTTTCCCTCCAAAGTACATTAAACTTTCCTATTTATTGCTTTATGGTTTCCATTTCTAGCTTATCTGAAAGCTTCTTTTTAAATTTTAAAATTGCTTTTGTGACTTTACAGCTGACTCACTAGCAGTAGCACCAAATTGACTGGTAGTAGTTTTCCAAATTTAAAAACGTCCTAAAAATTATCTGATGCTGGACACCTTATCAGGACTTCAAGGGAGGATAGTGTCAGGCTAAGCACCCCCCATGTCTACATCATTATGTATCATTAGCAATTACCATTCTTTGTAATACAGAGTTTGCTTCCCAGTGTAAATGAGGTTTATATTCTTGTTTTACAACTATAACTCAGCTTTTTTTTATTTTCATGACTCAGTCACAGTTGCATTCCTTCTGTAAATATTGCTCACTACAACCCAGATTACAACTTCCATATAATCTCACACCTGACAATGTCCTTTCAAATTAATGGACATAGGTGAAAACAGAATTGCCTTACAGGAGGGGGAAAAAAAAAAAAGGTGGGGGGAAGAAAAAAAAAAAGGAAAAAAGTTCAAGGCAGTTGCAGTTTAAGTTGCAGTGACTTTTGACTTTTTTAAATTGCTCCAAAATACTGTTTAGTTTAAATATTCCAAATACTAGTTTTGCAGATTTCAGTAGGCCAGATGAAACTTCCTATTTTACTTATAAGAAAAAAATGTTTTATAGTTTATGTTTCCTCTAAATTGGCTATTTCCTTCCAGCAAATAAGCAAGCTCTGAATGCTGAAACACATTCCATTTTAATATATACTATCTGCACAGTCAAAATTTGGCAATTTGTGCTTCTGATATCTTGTGAAAGTTACCTTTCATATAATTTATGAAAATGATTGGATATCTGAAGTAATAGACTATTAAGCTGTGCATAAGTGAACTCATAGCTAGGAGGGGAGTTTGCATGATCATCGCAAAAACAGCTTTTAAAAATCAAAAATATTGATGTTGTGAGCATTTGTTTATGGAAAAACTTGGAAATAGAAAATGTAAGACATTAACATTTATTATGTCTGTTAATTTATGGAAGTCATGTGAAGTTATACAGATATCCTTACAGAAGGGAATCATGCATCTTTTTCTCTCCATCATACTGCCAAATAACCAAGTGATTTCCAAATCTGTTATACTTTTACTGCATACAGACAACTCATTCCCAACACAAACATGAAAGAAAAAGCTTTTGGTGTGAATCTTCATTTCTGATGGTTTTAAGCAACTGAAAATGAGGCAATAAGAAGCTGTTAGTCTGCTTCTAGCATTAATATCACAGAAGTGCCACTATGCACCATCTGAATTTCCACTCAACCATCCCAAAGATATTAGTGATATAGCTGTGCATCCCCCCACCTCTGTGACATTAAGCCATATCTGTGAAGCACACCTAGATGTCATGGCTTTCAAGACAGCAAACTAGATTGTTCAAGATATTACCTACAGAGTTCATGAAACAGAAACCCCAGCCACTTAAAAAAACCAGCTTCCAATTTATCTTTCTTACCTTCAAAAGCTTGGCAAGTGGAGTCACTTTCACTCCATGTGAAAGCAACTACAGCAGAAGACGTCTCACCTGCTGCACCTCCCCTACCACCCTAATCCCTCCATTCCCTTTCAGCACAATCATCCTGAAAGTTTGCTCAATTCCCAGTAGTAGGTGTCTTGTAAGGATGAATAAAAAAGCAATGTATGTTAGTCTGTTGATGTAGGTTTACACTGAGTCTTCATTTTCAAATATCAGCTTTTCTAGAATAGCTTAAAAAAAAAAAAGGAAGTAAGTCTTATCACAGAATAGTAATAATTAAAAAAAAATTCCCTTCGGAGAAATTATTGCCATGGAGGATTTCCCACTGAGTAAGGGCAAACCTTCTCTGAGAGGTATCATGCTGGTTCTGTATAATCAAAAGCAGAATTACATTTGGTTTTGTTTTCTTAGAAGCAAGCAAAGTCAATGTCTTTGACAGAAATTATCTGGAACACAAACACTTACTTCAACAGAACCAATCTTCCTGGATCGTGGCAGGGGTGACTTTCTGTGTATGTGAATTGGGTCTGATACCATTGGCTTGAACATCACTACTGATCGATCCGTTTCATCTCTCTTAGGAGCGTGCACCTCCTCATCACTATCATTTCTGTGAGAGGTTTTCTTCGAGCCTTCGTTCTACAGAAAATACAGAATTAATTTTCAATTTGTCTGCACACCTTCAAAGATGTAAACAGACTGGCTCCTAAATAAATATTCTGCATAAAGATAAAACAAGCTGATTTTAAAAATACAAGATTTAAGTCACACATTACAGCAAAAACTGCTCTAGACTTTAATAATCTACATAATAATCTGTTTCTTCTTTCTTCTTCTATTTAGAAGAATTCTAGTCAAGCTTTGCTCTCATTTCTTTCCCAAAAAGCCATTGTAACTCCACTTGCCTGGCCATGTATCTTGGGAAATATCAATCCTTCCTCAACAATCTGCATTCATAAAGATGTCAAACTACTTTCTTAAATATGTCTTCCTGTTCCCAGCATATTATTCATGTGATACTCTGATGCTGATATCACTTTTCTTGGAGTATTTTGTATTTCTAGTAAAAAATTCTGGCAAAGCCTTAGAACATCCAAAATATCTGAGTCCTTCAACTCAGTGCCTATTCAAAATGGAAAATATTGGGACTACTTATCTTTTAACTGCACATTTTTCTACCAAAAAAAAAAAAAATCACACTTGTACTTTTTACAGTGTTTAATTTAGGTACATCCATATCCAAAAAACCTAAGTTTTTCTTCACAGAAAAGCATAATTATTACCTCTCTGGAGGCAGGTCTGTATCCATATCCAGATGGTAAATTTTTATCTTCCTCACAGCCTTTAGCTCCTGGACTGAAATGCAGCTCTACATGAAAACGTTCTTCTGAAGAAAGTTCCTGAAATAAAATAATTAAATAGGTTTATACTTTAATACAGAGCTCAGCACTACTCATTTCTGAAGATATTTATCCATTTTAAATACCTTGTTTGGATCCTCATAAAGCATGATAACAATCTGTGTCATGTAATTGAGTTCATTGACCACATTTAAGTAATCCATAGCTCGTTTCCACTGTTCATCTTTTGATTCCTTATGGAGAAAAAGAAAAATCAATAAATAAAACTCAGCTATTTTCTTCAAAAAGTGAATGATTTCACTTTTCTCCCATTTACACAGATTTGCATAGCAGAAGTGCAAAGCTCATCATAGCTAAGGAAAATGCAGAGGTACAATGAAAAAATCAATTATGAACCTCTATAAGTGACTTAAAATTGCTCATCAAATGACTGAAAAGAGCAAAACATTTCATATGTTATTTCAGTGTGTCTTTTGTGTTTTTTCATCAGTGATGATATATAGACAGATGCACTGTTTTCAGTTCTCTTCATGAGACCTGCTAATTTTGCAATAAATTAATTTCAGCTAATATATTGTGAAGAATGTTTTTAGATATCACACTGACAGAGGTATCAGTGAAACAGAGAAAATGAAGCTTTCTAGTATATAGAGGAGGTACAGCGGTCACATTCCAAACTACTTAAATGAATAGTCACCCTTTTCATGCTGTAGGAAAGAAACAATTTAGTAATCCACCTTAAAGAAAAATTAAAAGTTTATCAGACTTAAACCTGGAGGGTACCTGTTGTAGCATGTCACAGAGGTTTATAAATGTTTTTGCCATCACTGAGTTTAGTCATCCTTTACTAGAAGCAAGGATGTCAATAAAATAATTTGAAAAGTAGTGTATAAGTCAAGCTTTATCTTACAAGTAGATAGGTTTGTGGTGCTGCATATATCTTCTCCAAGAGCTCAGTTTAAGTAATTTCTGAATCTGGAGACCTTCTCTTTTTCAGTGTCAAAGACTATTCAGATGGAGAATAATGCACCACCTTTGTAGTATTCTATAACAGTATAGGAAAGTGAGAAAATTCACGATACAGGAGGAATTTTGTACTCTATGAGCAGTCTTGAAATTAGATAGGGATGTCTTGACAATATGTCAACGGTCAAAAATAGTAAGCCAGTGCAAAAGTAAATTCAAGAGAACCCTGAATCATATCTTCAGAATAAAATTTGGAAGAATTATTGGCGACAACAGAAGACCAAAAAAAAAAAATCTGGCCTTTCCACATCTATCTGTTATTCTAACACATGCAGCCAATGGAACAGTATTACTTTGATGGAAATCAGCAAGCCAATTACTGTGCCATTTGCAGTATGTTTCTGCATAAGTAATAGAAAATCAAATGTTTGAAAAAATGTGATAAATTTCAGAGACACTTAAGGTTTCAGTTGATACAGTCAGAGGAAAATTCAGGTTCCTCTCAAAATATCAGAGCTTCAGCAGAGAAACTTACATCACATAAGGCACCATAACGAAGGGTGGATAACAGGGAGTGGACGTGGCTCTCACTGGTGAAATACAGCCGGGTACGAACATGGCGTTCTGGGGACATAACGCCCCTGGAGTAGCTTAAAAAAAATAAAATGTTATTAGACCATGATAACATGTATCCTTATTTTTAAAACAGCTGTTAATAAATGAATTATACTTTCTAATTTTTATGAGCTAAGAAGATACTTCAAATATGAAAGCTATAGAGTATCTCTAATTTTTATAGGAATTAATGTAATGGTGTAAAACCGTAACTGGCTTACAGAGGGTGAAGCTTATTTACAGTGTCATCATCTTGAGTTCTCTGAAGGTCAGAACGAATTTTTCTGACTAGAGGAGTGCAGTAACCTTTGGCAATCTCCAGTTTCTCAGCTTTAGAAATACCATATTCCTGTGTAAAAACAAACTGACTTTTAAAATTCAGTTAAAGATTAAAATGCTTTCTAATTCAAAGCTTCTATATTAAAGCAAATTAGTCATCCAGTAGTTTGCTCTGGCTACAAACCATTTTGTTTAACATTTTTTACTATGTATGATTACTGATGTAGCTTCAACCAACAAGCAGTTTGCCTTTTTGCTATTTGATTTGATACAGAGAAAGTTTTGCCTTCACTAGTTAAACCAAAAAAGTGGATTTACCTTCTGGTATGATAAACCTCTTTTTTTAACCAAAACATCTATGCAGTAATTCCTCCTTTTTGTCACCATCTCCATATCCTATCCTGCCCCTACAATGTTGTTTTGATTTTTTTTTTTCCTTTTCTTTTAACAGTCACTAAAGAGACATATTTGGTATATCTGTCTTAGTTTGAGTTAAACCACCCCAGAGAAGATCTTCTATTTATGACAAATAATAACACAAATGGTATTTATGTACAACTAGGAAATTACTGGTGATATTAAATGTTGTAATATCATCAATATTTAAAAGTATGTTCTTCCAGGAGCTTCATACTCTGTGCTGCACATGGTACAAAAGTGCTCTCACAGTTAGACTGAATCTTCTTGTTATCTTAGAGAGCAACACAGGCACTCTTCCTTTGCATTATCTAGGCTACCAACTTTTCTTTGTTTTTCTTCCTTCAGTATGTGTTCTCATTTTTATCTGCTCTTCTCTAACTTTCTGTTCAAAATTTCAGCTTATCAGACCCACAAACCAAAATGCATTCTAAGCATCACTACTATTTTTTGTCCTCCATGTCAAGGAGTTTGAGATGGGGAGAGGGAGAACTTCCTTCATATGCTGCATACAGTATGGGTAAATACCTCTGCTACAACACTGCTCTGTAACTGCAGGGACACTTGGGGAAAGCTTTAGTCTGTTCTGTCCTGTTGACACAAAGCAATTTCATGTGCTGCCACCTACAAGATTTTAGAGCGAACCCAAGTTTAACAGCTTGCAGAGCATATTAACTTGTCCACTTCTGGCCTGAAATTCTGTGAAATTTAATGTCTACATTCACATTGCGGGATGTTAGCATTTTGAAAAAGCAGAGAGGTCCTTTTAAATTAAAATTTTTTAAAATGAGTTAAATTACACAGATTAGGATTAACAGTGTAATTTGCAAAGAACCCAAAAATGAAATTTCTATAAGCATGAGAAATTAAAATAAAAGCTTTCTCTGTTCAGAAAACAGAGTTATTCACAAAGGCAACAGTTAAATTTATGATGAATGGTGGAGATGAACCATTTTATTTTAACACACTGTTGTAAGGAAGGAGGCATGTTCACACCCTAAATTTCTAGAAAAATTCACCCTGAACACAGCTTAATTAATTATGAATCAAAAATTTTTAAAAAATCTCATCAGCTTGCTACTGAAAAAGAAGAGATAATATTAAAGGCTTCTATTAGTGCAAGATGTGGCAGCTTCGAAAGAAAATACAAAGTAGACATTTTCACAAAAATTTAAAAAAGGATTTATTCTACTATTCTACTTTCTTCTATTTAATAACTGAAAGTGCTTACCTGAGGAATCACAATGTCAGCTAAAGCCTTTGAAAGCCTATATAATTCCATTGTGTTTTCTAATTTTAAGGATCCATTGTGTTGTACATCATATTTTATACAGTCATAAATATCAGGAATTTTGCTAATATCATATCTTCCATTTTTTGTTTTGAAGTCTTTTTCCAACTTGGCCCACCTGCGCAACATCAGTTCTAGAGTTTCGCTGTGGTACAGCTGAATATCTGGATAGACATGTATCTCTCATAAGTAATTAAGGCCATTCAAGTAACAAAAGGACATTTTAATTACATAGTAGTAACAAGTGAATTATAGAGGGGTCAAAATAACTTAACTGCATTACTATTAAAAAGAAGGTACAGCTAGGCATAACATTAATTTTAGTGCTGAAAGCATCACAATTACATAGCTGCACTATGATAGTAAAACACATTGATGCAGAAATGCATCACTGGCCCTTAAATATAAGATGTACCCATATGACTTAGTCTTAGTACCATCAACTTTTCCTATTACTTTTGTGGAATGCTCACTTTCAAATAAC
Organism: Phainopepla nitens; assembly: GCA_013400175.1. Lineage (NCBI taxonomy): Eukaryota > Metazoa > Chordata > Aves > Passeriformes > Bombycillidae > Phainopepla > Phainopepla nitens. The sequence continues at coordinate 117,393 of VXBQ01014509.1, forward strand.
TAAGATAAGAATTTCTGCAAACATTGGGATTTCTGAACACCACAGAGCCCTTACCTGCAATACAACCACATGTTCCTCATGCTTTTTACTTCAAAACTATGCATATGAAATCACACAGTGAAAATCCTTATTCCATTACTCATTGACTAATGTTCTGCTAAAACTGAGTTTAGTAAAGAAAAGTTATGTTACAATTCTCTTTCATACATGTTAACTAAATACAAGTACAAAAACTTTTCAGTACCTGCAGACTTTGGGTCTTCCATTCTCTGCCTGATCTGAGAAGTCAAACTCTGGATCAAGTAATAGACCTTGTCACATGTCTTTACAGGATTTTTAATAACCTGCATAGATTTTATCAGTGAGATGCTTCCAGATGGAGTGAGCTGCAATTTGAGATAAACACAAAATTAACTGAACAGATTAGATTTGAAAGACCTGGTGAGATAAGATGGAACATGTCAAAGATAACAAGTATCAGAGAAAAAACACTCAAGCAGATTGACATGAATATTTTTAATAATTTATCAATTATCTGTTACCTTTGAGACATTAAGAAAACACATCAAAACACAGTACCATTTGCTAGAGATTCAAAGGTAATAAGAAATTCAGAAAGTAACAAATTCTATACAGTAAATGTAATTAACTACAAGAATTCATAAAACCATTTATTTTATTCCAAGAGAGGAAAATTGGGAAGATGTTTAAAACTTTGTATATACTTAGCAAGCTTCCATATCTTCCTTTCAAGTAACTTCTGTATTCAAAAGCTTACAAAAGTAAATTCTGTTAGAAAGGTTATCATTAGGCTACATAAAATATTTTATTTTATTTTACTTTATTTTATTTTACATTTTATTAGGCCTCAAAGTATTTTTTGCTCTATAGGAATCAGATTTGCAATAGTAACTGGTACCTTAAAAAAAGTTTGCCTGTTCCTGTCCTAGGTTTTTGTTTCTACAGCACTGCAGGACACAAACATAAAAAGAAAGCCCCTAAATGCACAAATAGCAACAATATATGAGATGTTCTTCAGAACTGAATTAATTACAGAAATGGTAAAAGCTACAAAGTATCACCATCAAGGTGAGTGTCACTAAAACAACAGAGTCAATGTATGTATGAGGCTTAGCCTCAAATTTTTCAGAAAAGTATGCAGAATCCAAAGTGACCAATGATATGAAAAAAACAAAACACACACTTATTTTGCACTTTCCTCAGTTTCCTGAAATGGATAGAGTAATTTCTATGTTGAAAACTCTCTGCTCTCTACCTAAAAGTAAGCAGTTCCTGTCCCTCTATTATGATGTAAATCAAGAAATTGGTTATTTATACATAATAGGGAGGCACAGGAATAAGCTGCCTACAACTTTCCCAAATCACAAGTAAATTGAAGAATCTCCACAAATAAATGAACCCCCCAAAAATTTTTATTGCTTTATAATCCCAAAGATTAGTAACTTTCAGTCACTGAAAATACTGTATTAGTTCCAGCCACATTTAAAACCAGATTATATAACAAACATCAATAAATCCTTGCATTTTCCAATTAGTGTTGAATCCACTGCTAGGAGTCGTTTGCACAATATATATTTAAATGAATCCAGACGGAATCCACACAGGAAGGGTATATTATTCTTAATCAATTTGCTCTCAATACTTTTTCAAAAATAGCAGTTTAAGTTTAAACCTCATTTGAGGACTTGTTTTTCAGTTGTTATACAAGACAGAGTAAGAGCAATTGAAAGAGAAAGACTTTTCTGAAGTATAACAAACAATATATTTAAAACCAAGAATAATGACGTGTTCTGTACTAAGTGAACATAAACTATATTACTATGTGCTAATTTAGCATGTTAATGAGATATTTCTTTTCACTGAAAGTACTCTACTGCTTTTCAGTATCTCAGTATTCTAAAAGTCAAAAAAAACCAACCTTGCAGCAGATTAACAACTGAAACAACTGCAGTACGTAGGAAAACATTTTGTTACACCGTACACTGTCAAAGTAAAGATTACAAAAAATCCAAACAATATAATGTCATTTCTCGAATAATTAAAATATTTTTTATGGAACAGTGAAGAAGGTTTACAAACGAGATCCCTGTCTACTCCTTCTTCAAGGTTTGTAGCTATTCGGATTACCCAAATCACAAGACAAAATATCTACAGCCACAATTGGTACAGCCACCTTTGCAGTTCAAACTATTTGCAAGCACTCAAATAGTTTTGCAAAACAGATACATAAAATCACTGCTCAGTACTTTTGCACAGCAATTTTCACAATTATCTATTTTTTCTCATGGGAAACTAATCATATGCTAACCTTATCATAGTCATCAGCAGTAAATTCTCTGTCTCTCTGCAGAATTTCATGGAGCCTTGCTTTAACACGGTGTTGACAGCTGCTCAGAGAATCACTGTCACTGTCCAACAGACCATTCATATTAGCACTTTTTACCATCTGGACAAGAATAGGAGTCAGCTCTCCCTCTAAGGCCAGTAGTCCCTGAAGCAAACAACACCATTATTCAGCCAAATAGATGAAGATGAAAACATAAATATCTTAAAAAAATTGCCCAAAACACTAATATAAATTCAAGATGGTATCACTTGGCTATGGGTTAGATAAACAGAGGCACAATGCATGTAGCTACAGAGAAATGGCTCCCTAAACACTGCTAGTGTGCAGGATTGATAGAGATGGTGCAATAGTGAGGGTGACATGTCACACAGAATGTTCCCCAACACCAGCTGTTCAGGTCTTGGATTGTGAGGAGTGCAGGTGCCTTCTCCCTGAGGCTGGAAGTAACAACTGCCTGACTTGTGGGTGACATGCTTTGCTCAAGGACTTGTGTTACCAGAGAGGAGCTATGGGAAGAGTTTACAAACCAAATAGCATCTGTCAGGATAAACAGCAGGTAGATATGGTCTTACAGAGACTCTACAGAGCCAAACGCCCAAGCCATGTGAGTCACAGGACAGTTAAAGTCCTTGAACAAGATGTGAATGGAGAATTCTAAAATTAAGAAGGCTGGAAACTTTTGTGACTTTTCTGGCAATGGAAGGGCTCTGGAATAAAGAAGGAAATGGTGTGGTGTCTCTTCAGGCCTGCTGACCAAGGGAAGGCAGGTCAGATGGCTGAAATATTTCTGTACAAACACATGCAGCATAGCAACAAATGGGAGAAACAGGAAGTCTGAAGACTTGCAGAGGTTTATGTTAATTCAAATTACAGAGATATGATAGAATAATTCACACAAATGGACTTTTTCTGTAACTAGATATAGGACCTTTTGGAAGCCAGGTAGACAGCACAGTATCATGGTAGGCCTCTGCTACAGACCACCCAAATTAAAAGAGGGAATTGGATTAAACCTGCTAAACACAAGTGGAGAAAGCCATCTAACTGAAGGCCCTGTTCCCATGAGTACTCCATGGGGATTCCCATGGGTATCCCCCTGGATACCTCTATGGCAATATTGCAGGGGACAAGGAACCAAGATTTCTGGAAAACATCTAGGACAATTCTTTACAGAGGTTACTGACGAACTGTTGAGCACAGGCATTGCCCTGGACCTTTTACTCGCAAGTGTCAGGAAAGTAAAGGTAGATGGTAGTCTTGGTAATTGAAATCTGATGTTTTAACAGATCCACGGAGAAGTGAACAAGACAAATACTTTCAATAGAGCCCAGGACTTGAAGTGAGCAGACTTTTGCTTGTTCACAGAATCTTATGGAGAAGAGCCTTGCAGGACAAAAGTGCCTCAGACAGGGCTGTTTAATTAAAAACTGTCTCCATCTGCTCAAAGAACTTCAAATGTTTGGAATATTATTTGGATACTTTTCCACCTGAACTACTCTTCGAAAATACCTTCTCTAATAAACTGTAAATCTCTCCCAGACTTAAAAAAAAAAAAAACAAACCTGAGAATATCAGAATTTTAGAACTGAAAATACCATTTCACATTGTACCTTCGCAAAAGCTGCTGCAGTCATCTGAACTCGTCCCTCATCAGAAGCGTAGATTTTGAGATCATGTCGGTAAGTGCTATGTAATCTAAGTAAACCACATCCCGGAAATCCAGCATAATCTCCTACCAAACAAACATTTTGCTCAAACTCTCATCTTGTACTTGATTATCTTCAAAAGAGATTTATGATACTCAATTGATTTTTTTGAAAATTATTATAATTTTCTTTTTACCTTGTCCGCCTGGATACATACACCTGAAAGCTCTTCCAAGCTCCTCTGCTTGAACCCTGCCTGCAGGGGTCAACTCTCCTCCCCATTTTAGAACCAGAAGCAGGGATGGCTCGTTTCTTCTATTATCTATTTGTACACAGGGAGAGGAGCTTAGTAGTGAAGTACATTGTTAATCTTTTTTCGAAATGAACAAAAAATATTTGGCCCTTGAAAAGCTTTGTCAAAGGATCTCTTCAATATTATGAATCTTTACGAGCATTCTAACATTAAGGAAATATTGACCTGGTGAGCTAAAGGGGCACTTTAAACGAAACTGTAATAATAAAACAATGAAGAGAATATATGTGAAAAATATTTAGCATGAATCTGAAGCAAAAGGTAAATCAAGACAGAAAAATTAAAACAAATTGGATGCTAAACACCCTACAGTTTGTAAATGTTTTAAAGATAGTAATTGTTCAGTGAGATTTTCTTATACTGGCTCAAAACACCACTTTGGTGAATCACTGAAGTGTCTTTTCATGTTAACTCTTCTGTTGCAAAAGAGCAGGGTCAGAAGACAAATTTACTACAGAGTTTTAGGTCTACAATTCAGCAGATTAAAATCCTGTGAATATCTGCTAACTATACAAACATTCTTTCAAAACAAAATATTCCTTCTTCTTAACATTAAGATGTGTCATACCAGTAGTCCATGACTATTTATATACACATGGTATTAAGTGATTAGGTACAAAAGTAATACAATACCTTCCTCTTCACTGGAAGTCTTAGGGCAGCCATGAGGAAGATATGTTAACTGAACTTTGCGATTTATGCCTGAAAAATGCCCATACCTTAAGTGGGAACAGGATAAAATTAGAGAGGAAGAGGGAGAGAAACATTTTAAGTATTTTCCTCTGGAAGTGCTAAAATCCTGTAATAAGATATAATAAATCTCTGTTGGTGAATGATTTGTACATTTGACCACCATTTATTGAAGCAGTCCTTAGAAAAAACATTAACTCAACAATAATCAGCAGAGATAATAACTATGTTATAATGAAACACCTCATAATACTATCTAATTCTACTTTTTACAACACTGAACATAAGACTGGAACTCACCCCTCTCCCCCCCAACAACAAACAGTATTGGACATGGCATATGGAATTTATCTATTCAGATCCAAAACTACAGTGGCTATCAGTATCCAGAAACTGGTCTCACAGTGTAGATGGCTAGTGGTTTTATAGCCCAATAAGTTCTCAAACAAAACTCAGTATTTAAAACAATGATTGTAATTTCAATAATAATTGTCTGTTCCCTGTTAAATTTAATTTTTTTAATTAAAAATTCCTATCACCATTTCATAGTCTAATATCCCAGATCTTTTAACAAACCTTGAAGCCTTATTTTTTTCTGTTGTTTTCATTGTTTGGTTGGGTTTTTGAAGTTTTGGGGTTTTTTTTTAATTACTAAATATTTCAGGCTTAGTATACAAACACTTATTTATCTTCAATCCTCAAAGTTTGCTGTAAGTAGACAAGTAAGCATGGTGAAAGTTCTTACTGGCTCTTATCAGACCTCATTATGTCACACTGCAAGAAGCGGACCCTGCTTACAAGTATTTTCATTTTAAAAACATGCAAGAAGACAATATTTGACATTAACTGAAGTAACCTTCTATTGTTGAATGTATACTGAGACACTAGATACAGCAAATAAGTTAAATTAAAAAGTCAAGAAGAAAAAAACCCATTTCAAACATGACATCCCTTCCCCTCAAAAACTTTGTGCTTGAATCATTATATTATTATGTATTTGATAACATTGCAATCCACACAGTAACTGGTGAAACAAGTCAAATCAGCAGATATAACTTCAATGCAATGAAGCTTGAAAATTAGACACTTACATTTCTAACACAGTCTTGAGCTGTTCAAGTTTTGCTTTACTTTCTTCAATTTCAGAATCATTGTTTTGCCCAAGTTCTACAAGGAGCTGCCTTGCTATGTCAAGCACTTCCTAAAGGAAGGAAACATAAAATTTAATTAAATACAGAGACTTCTACTTACAAAATATATTATAGTAAAAAAAATAAAGACAAACTTGCCTGCAACTGTTTTGGTTTTTTCAGTTTCAGTTTTCCAGATTTATATCCATCACATTTTTCAAAGAGATCAAAAAATCTTTAAGATAAAGAAAAGTAACTTTAAAAATTCCATTAATAAATTAAATTACTATTACTTGAACAGGAGGCTCTTAAAGTGATCTAAAATTAGGACCCTTAGAATATTTGCAAGTCAGGTTAAAACCTGCAGTACTGAGGTGAAACCAAGTTTTATTCAAATCCCATCTCCCCAGAAAGTTCTTCAGTGCATTAGAGAAGTAAGAGCACCGAAAATATTCTCTTGCTGACTTGCTAAGTATTAAAAAAATCAAAAGAGGATCTTCTATATATTTGAATGCCATACTATTTGAATATGCAGCTATATGAATTCCTAATCTTCAAGAATGATCCTGAACAGAAGCAGGGACCAAAAATACCAAGTGAGTAGTCCTACACTTCCTCAGCATCTTCTGAATGCAAGAACGTAGTCCCAAAATAAATAACGCCTTTTTAGTGAAACTGCACCTAGTTCCAGGTCAATTATGTAAGTCATCTTCTGAATGCCAACATAAAGATGGCATCTACCACAAATTCAGAGTCATTAAATTTAGACAAAAATAACTAGCAAAAGTAATATGACATTGCATACAAAAATAGTTATGATAAAAAGCAGAAGGCAGACGTCATGGCCTAACAGAGAACCAGAAATATTCTCTGCTGCATTATTTTTAATACAGACATTTATAGACACAAATGCATTTTCCATAAATCAAACAGGACTGTTCACAAGACAGTGGGTGCTGAAGGAAATCTGCACAAGTAAGTTAACAGTCCTGTTAGAAAGAGAGATGCATACTTGTAATTATTTGCAGTATCTGAAACGTTAGATTTAGAGGAAAACAAAACAAAAAGCAACTTGCAATTATGTAATTCCTGGTTAATTCACTGCTCGCTTAGCCCCAAGATCCTATACTCTAAAATACAGAAAATAATTTTTAGCAAGATTCTATTTACCTCTGATGTTTTACTTCCATTTTCATTTTTTGCTTTGGTGTTCGATCCCCGTGGCGTATTACAGCTATAACACATCTAAGCTCCATCCTGCAATTTCAAGAGTTGTATTTCACAAGTCTGTACACAAGAGTCTTTTATTTAATATTAAACCAACCATAATCAAGACAATTGACAAAGTTGTAGTCATCTGACATAACTACAGAAGTGATGGAAGCATATGCAAGAATATAAGGTTAACTGAAAATGATGTAAGGTATAAAATATAAATACTGATTTTAAGACTTAGGTAACTATAGAATATCTATTTTAGGTAGTTTTTAAAACAACGATTTTGAGGATCATTAAATGAGAGAGCATGTTTATTAGAAGCGCATATTAAGTTGGTGCTGGAACAATGATTAGCAGTGGAAGCTATGCATAAAAGATGCTACACTAGAAAATCTGCTGTTCTGTACTCAGCTTGACTAAGGGTGAGAAACTGGTATACTGCTGGTATAGCAATTGTGATTCCTTCCTTGTTTTCAGCACACAAAACAAGCATTCATAGGCCAATGTGGGCACACCTTGTAAAGAGAAAAAAAGATTCACACAAAAGTTACATTGGGAGTTTGGACAATTCAGGTGTAGCTACTATTTTCTTACATTGTTCCAGAGGTGGTTGGCACAATAGGAATGTCTTCA
>VXBQ01014509.1:125451-137149 GCA_013400175.1 Phainopepla nitens
GAATTGACCATGGTATTTGAAATTGGGGAGCAAGCTCTCTCATGATGATATTTCTAAAATAGGAGTTAAATATAAAAAAAAAAAAACCAAATTAAGTAAGTTTAAAGCACAGCTTATACAACCCATGCAAACTCCAAACTGAATAGGTTAAATATGTGCTTTTTTATTAATGTAGTTTTTAGAGTACTGGCAGCCATGAAGGTATAGATACGAATTTTCCTTTTACTTGCATAATTAAGACCACTTAATAATTAAGAGCTATTGAAAATGCTACAGGGACATTAGACTACTGGCCCTGTGTTTGTAACAAACTTCAGCTTTTCAACTCCAGTTCCTAGAAGAGTTCCTTGTATAGGAATTAGTCTTGTTTATTTATGTATGCAGACAATTGGCTTCATTGCCTAACTAAAAGTGCCTAATAATTACCAAGCTGTTCTCATCAAAGAGTTAACTGCTATCTTTACCAGTAGTTTCTCCAAAGTTTCTGTGATAAAACTGAAAAAATAGGTATAGTCTATCATCGTAACTATAAAATGGCAATGCAGTCTCCACCTCAAGAAGGACAGTACATCTAATGTTCTGTTGCACAAATATTTAATCAAAATATACTGAATTTCAGATTAATGTCTACAGAAGAGGCAGTAACACAGAGGGAAAAAATGTCCATCTTAAAGTAGAATAAGCCAAAATATAATTGCTAAAAATCTTGAAAAAACTTGCAAAATCCTTCACATAATAAGATGCCAGACAATTAGATCATGCATAAAGTCATGCTGTATCTCATTAGTGCAATCTTACTGTAAAGCCAGTCACAATGGGCTTAGCCTACTTTGAAGACAACATTTCCTTGACATAGAGTTCTATACCCAATTCTATATGATCCCTCATTATATCTTTTTTTGCCTCTAGTGTCAGATACAAGATGGTGTGATAGAAGACACCTTGATTCTATTTCAGTTTGATTTTACAAGTAGGAAGTTCACAAACATAAAAGTATACACCGGCTTCATATAAAGGACAATGTACAGCAATTTGGACACACGGAAGAGCAGCAATCACAACCACCCAGCAGTGCTTCACTACTCAAAAAGATCTCAGCTACCTTTAAGAACTTCATCTTGCTTTCAAAATACTTACTTGGTTAGCTTTAAGCCCTTTTAAACACTCAGATGTTCGGGATGATTTTAGGAATAAGAAATTTAGGTATTTATTTATTAAGTCTCTTTAATTATTTTTAAAATTGTTTATGTGAATGACTTCTAATGTGATATTTTAATAAATAATAGTAATAAGAAATAATAGTAATAATAAATAATTAATATTAATAAATAAATAATAGTCATGAGACATTTGGCAGTACATCAGCTACAGTAATATGCAAAGGATTTAATAAGCAAATCTGAAATAAATCAGAAAACTCTTACCCCAGTATCTTAGCACAATCATCATAGTATTTCATGGAGTTTTTCACAAAACTGAAGCCATTCACATCACAGACATAGGACTGTCCATTAGCACGTAGCAAATCAAAGCCACAGACTGTTTGCTGTTTTAAAGCATAAAAGTTCAAGTGATTTAGGATTGCTTATTCTAAACAAACTTTATATTTTAACAGGGTATTCATCTGAAAACATGACACGCTTTACTCTTAGTACCTTATGTCAGTTCCATGTTAGGTTCACCTACATCATGCAAACATCTTCCTGCTTGTAACTTTCTATCCCCAACTTGATTTTATGCTTCTTGCATATCCCTAGCAATATTAGTACTGAAGGTCAAGTTCACACAAGCACAAACTTCAGGACTTAAGAAACCATGGGCCTACAACTCCCCCTTTCTGGCAGTGGTTTCCCACTACATATAGTTTCTAAGGATGGCAGGCAAGAAATTACAAAAAAAAAATTGAAAAATCATTTTTGTTAAAATTTGACAAGATAGTTTTGACATTAACATACTACCGACATCACAAGTAGAGGATACTAGAAGCTATTTCAAGAGATTCCTTTTTAAGACCTCAAAGCCCTCTTTGCTTATAGAGGCTCACACCCCCAGGCTCCAGAATGCCATCACAGGTAAAGGAGACCGACTGAAAGCCTTTTTATAAAACAGATGAAAGGAGGGTAAGAGACTGAATGAAGTTTTGAACAGAAGAATCCTTATTAACTATATAGCAATCTTAAAATTATACAAAAATAGAAACTATCAAATTAATATCAATTTATTCAAATAAGTACTTACTTATGTCAGTACCAAATTAACAATTCATCTGCACCTAATGTAAATACTAGGTAACAGAAGTTACAAAAATTTTATTGAAACTGTGTTTTCCTAACTTAGAAACTATTATCAAAACATGTGAAAATATTATACACAAAATACACCGTGGGCTAGAAAAGCACAATAGCAACATGTAAATTCAGGGAACTAATGCAACACAAGCAACTTACCCAGAACTTTTCGATATATTACAGGAAGAAACTTCTTGATTAAAAAAAGGATGTAGATATGGAAGTTTTTACCTTCCTAGGAGTTCTGCAGTTACTACTGCTGACTCATGTACTGCAACCCTATGGAAGTTTCATGTAACCAACAATTAATTAACACTAAATGTTTGATCAGATAGGAAAGCAATCAGCTTACCTTAAAGGCGAGGCATACTTTCCAAGCAATTAACTTCTCTCTTGCATTCAGGATGACTGGGTATCTCACTTCTTTTCCTTCGCTGTCCCGTTCTACTTTGCCATCCAGAGCTGGAGACTTCCGGGCCTCAGCATGAGCATAGTCTGGACCTACTGTGTACACCTGTATTGAAAAACAGGAGCTTTTGATCCAGTGTATTTAAATTATGTTGCATAAATTTGCAAAATGTATGCATATAACTCAAATGTGACAAGAACATCAAAAGATACTAGCTGCTTTTGTCATTGGAAAGGTCACACTAAAATATCTTCCTCAGTGACATTCTCTGCCTTTAGAGAACACACATCATTTACTGACAGCCTAGGATAAAACAAGATGACTCATTATAAAAACTCAATTAATAAAAATTAATTTCTCAGTTATGATGGTACAGAGATGTAAATGCTTCCTTCTCCAAAACATCTGCAGAACCTGGAGAATAGGTTAATTTGAGCATTATTTCCGTTTACTTATGGAAATCTTGCAGCAGGATTATTTGATTCTCTTAATTTCAAAAGTATGTTTACATTTGGACAGGACTAAACAAAGCAAGGATCTGCCCAGCTTTAAGATGACAAGGCAGGAGCTTGAGAGAACAATTGTGTTATCTCTTTGCTGTAGTTCTGATGCTCAGTGAAGGGTTTAGGGCATATGCTAGAAGAGATTTGTCAGCAGATCTCAAAAATAGGCTACAGTTTCTTTAATCAAAAAACAAACTCCAAGCATTGATTTAAAAAGTATTCAGCTAAAGCAGATGAATGCCGCTATCTGCCAACTCGGTGCATTCAAGCAAAAGGGTAAGTTTACAGAAACTGCCTAATATAAAGCTGATAGTCTTGTTAAAAAGTTCATTATTTATTTGGGGTGTTAAAAGCCCACTGCTGCTTGATGACTGCACTAAAACTAGTCAAAATAGTCCCTACCCCTCAAGCCATTTACATCTCTTCTTGTTGCGAGAAACTTTGCAGAAAGATTGTAAAGTTCTTACACAAACATCTGTAAACACAAATTAACCTATTGCAAAGTGTTGCACAGAATAACCTTCAAAAGAGTACACCAGGGCATTTTTTCTGAGAACATGAAAAGAGTATTTCCCTCATGCACCACTGAGTGATACCAAGAAGCTGATTGCAATTTATAAAAGGGCTTTTTGGATTAGTCCTGAAACTCTTTACACCTGCACTTGTATATCTAAATACGGTGATCTCTTGTAAATTGTGTACTGTAAAACACTGGTTTCACATGTTTTGAAATGGGCTTAAAATAGCCAAAATGAACAGAAAGGGAAAGGAAGTAATCTTCATGCATGGCTGGTTTGACACCTACTTTGTTATCGCCCTGTTTTACCATTCTCTTATGGTACCTAATCTTTACCTCTGTTAAGAACTTGAATGAATGAAAGAGAGAAAATTACTACAGAAAGGTCCACAAAGGTTATTTTCTTTGACTCCATAAAATTTTAGCTAGTAACTTTCATTTATTAATTAGCATACTGAGATCTGCTTCAGTTAGATTTCTTTGTAACCTTTAACCTTCAGATAAAATATCTAGGCAGCATCTATTGGCATGGGAAAGAAGATGCTGTACTCGCACTAACACATTGTTGGGTAGCAAGCCTCCAGCACTTCATTCTAACAACACAAGCACAACTGCTCTACATTACAAGAACTATTTTTAGCTAGAATCAGATTTGCATTCTTTACTTATGAACTGTATTAAAACTTAATTAAAATTAATCCTTGACTAAGATAGACTATTAATGTTAAAACTGACAAGCTCTTTGAGCACTTGATTGATCTAAATATAAAAAAGAATGAGCAGTTGTCATACCTTCACATCAGTTCCATCTGTAGGCATGAATTCCTCATAAATATAGGAACCTGTTTTCCTCACACTGCTTTCAGGAGAATAAACACTGCTTCTGCTGCCAATCTGAAAGACGTATATTTCCATTAAAAAAATCATAGGATACTGCTTGAGAAATTTTAAAACTACCTAAAATAACACGCTTGTACTGAGAAAACACTTCCTGTACCAAATGAAGCAAACTTTTGACCATGGCCAAAAGATTTTTGTAAGATTCTAGAAGTACATTCGTGGTGTGTGCTAAGAATTTGCAGTAGCTAACCATCTACTGCAAGAAACATAGGCCTTCATTCAATGTACATGTTCTCCTGAAATTTCTCTGATCTGCCACTATTCCTAAGCAAGCAGGACATGACAGAGTTACTATGCAATCCTGTTAGACACCTAAAGCTTTCCAATAGCTTCAGTACCATAACCTCACCTTTCGAAAGAGCCTCTGACTTCCACCCCCAGCAGATGTTGGATAATAAATGTAAACATTGTGGTCCTCAGCACTAACTGGCTTTTCTACAAAGGGCTTCTGGAAAATCTCTCCATTCACTTCCACATGATCTTCTCCTTCAATCAAGTTGCATTCTGAAGAACAGTGTAAAGAACAGAGCTGTAACAGCACACTAACAGCATACAATTATTGACCTGCATTAATTTGCTGGTTGAAATAATAACATTCTATTACATCTTTGTTTCTCTGATTTGTTACTGACTGCACGACTGGTGATCATATACAGTATATATTTGCTGTACCATGTCTATATTATGTTATTTAAATACTGTGTTCTGGAATTTCTGTTGATTCTCTCAGTGCCAGATAGGAAATTGTCTCCTGCAGGTGCATAAGCTAGTATATGTTAGAAATGTTTTGAAGAGAGGGAAGCGCTATTTGTCTTTTTTTTCAGTGCCTTTCTCTGAAATACCAGGGAGCTGGCAGCTGAGCCATACACACAGTGTGGTGTCAGATGCCACAATACCTTCCATAGAGTTAGAACTGTCTCATATTGTGTGATAGATGTACCCTGCACATAAGATTAGGTCCTCTGATATCAGCAATCAGCAATCTGGTATTCAATACTGGTTAACTGCAAGCAGCAGCTTTTATTTCACTTTTGAAGCATTGTCCTTTTTTCCCTAGATCACACAGACATTTTAATGCAAAATTCCCTTGAACTACCATTGCAATTTCTTATTGTTGCTTAAAGTCTTCACTTTAGTACAAAAAGTTCACCTTGTTTGCAGGTATGCAAAAAATTAATTCCAATTTATATTCATAGTACAGCATCTGCTGATATATCTAGAACAGATTTCAATTATATGGTTGCTTATACTCAGAAGGGGAAGTATTCAACAGCCCGACTTGTTTCTGTCAATATTACTTTCCTAAGGAAAATTACTAATAATTGCGATTAATATAATATCCTGAATGCTGCTCTCTTTGGTGACATAATAGAAGCTCATTTTGAGTAAGGAGGCCCTTATATTCGAGTTACTCTATGATGTCTGTAAGATGTATGGTGTCAGAATCATACTTCTCAGTTGCATACTTGTACTGCCTTTGGGATGAAGTTAATTTTCCTCACAGCAGCTGGTATGGTGCTATGCTTTGAACTTGTGACAAAAAAAGTCTTGAAGTTTTTGGTAATGCTGAACAGTGCTTACATACTTTTAGCCTCAACCTCTTTTCTTTTTCACATATTGCCCCCCACAGCCAGTAGGGGTCAATCCACAACAACACTTAAAATGCTGGCAAAGAAATCAAACTGCAAAAATTGTCTAGGCAGTGAAATTTAGTTTTCTTTCCACTATGTCCATACTGTTCTCTAGTGGAAACAAAGAGATGCTAATGGTTGATATTTTTTCTCTGTTCTTTTTACCTTGGGGATTGTTTGGATCACGGTTCAGAACTGCATAACGAGGAAGTAAAATGCCTTCAGCTTTAAGAATACCATAGACTTCTCTTCTACAAGAAAAGAACAAATACTGCACAATGACCCAGCAAATCCTGCTAATATTTGCATTTTACAATCCATGAGTAAAGGAGGAGCAAAATAAACACAAATTTTTTTTCAAATCAGGGTAAGATTACATATATAATACACTGTTTACTAATATAATGCCTTTAAAGGTCACTGACACAGCTGTACCTTTGCAGTGATCTCTTCAACATCAATAAAAATGCACTTGGCATTGCCAGTCCTTTCCTCTCTGGCAGTGCAAAAGACATTTGCACGAAACAATAGTCTTGTTAAAGGAGATTTTCAACTGTTCATTTTAAGTTTATACAGAACAGTAACTGAAGGCATCCAAAACAGCAAGTCTGCACACTGTTCAGAAGGCTCCAGTGTTTATGTATTTTGCTCACTATTGTTTTATTAATGTTTGCTATGCATGACCTCAGCTCCAAAAGAAAATTCACTTTCATAACCACATGACCTTCGAGTACCAACGACTTCTGTTAAGTATCATCTTTACAGTAAAGTATCATCTTTAGTGTAAATCACATGAATTCTGAAATTATCTGAGCTTATACAGGTGCTATACATACCTATTCTATACGTAGTTTAAGAATTTAAATTTTTTTATTTCTTAAGCTTTCCAACAACGCATCACCAAATTTCTAACTTGGCAAATCTTCAGACACATCAATGTAAAAACAGCAAAAGAAAAAAACACTCATGAAGACACATCCTAGAAAACTATGCATACATTAATAAAGTATAACATTCACTGTAATTTTATTTAAACTACTCTACAATCATGGAATCACATGATGGTTTGAATTAGAAGAGATGTTAAAAATCATCTAGTTCCAAACCCTTCACCAGGGGCAAGGACAATACACTGGAACTGTTGCTATGCAATAACAACAGATTTTTTATAGTCTCTGACAAAAATGGTTTGCTTTAAGAGGTGATTAGTGTTACTTACCTGTCTTGTATGTGATACTGCATATTCAAGTCATTGATTATGAATGGATTCCTGAGTTTTGCATAGGCTACTGCTTTGTCCAGTGGAAACCCTAAAATGTTTATTAAGAAAAACAAATTAAAATTACAAGACACATCACCAGTAAATAGTTTGGAACCTTTGTGTTAGATCACTATTTCCACTGCCTTCAAAGGTATTTACCAGTGGGACAACTATTCTACTACTGTGCCACACATGACTTTCTCAAGAGATGTAAACAGTATCATTTAAAAAATGTTGCACTTTAAAAATCAGTTGTATTATGTTAAAAAAGGCAAAATAATCACTTCCTAGGAAAATCCAATAAAACTGCAAGACAAAAAACCTAAAAGGACTTTCAAAGAGCTTAAAAAATTTAAATGTCATAAGTATTTATGGTATTATTACAAGATTTACCTTTAGAGTGAAAAGAAATGAGACAGTCACATAAAGGCCAATTTTCTACAGGCTCATTCAAAATAACTTCCTCTTCAAATATCACCACAGTTATATACTTAAACATGGAGAGGCGTTCAAGAATTTCTTTCATTGGTTTGGACTTTGATTTCTTAGCCATTGAACAAATCCCAACTGCGATTTGTCTTTCTGGTGGCTGGAAAGGAGGCAGGGGGAAGGGAAAAGTAATTATTACGTGTTCTCAAAACACAACAGGGTTTTAACAGCACAATAAATACTAGAGCAGGTATTTTCTCTTTAAATTCGCATGCTACCTTTAATTTAGTTTCTAATCAGGTAAGTTGCTAGCCGATAAAATGCAGTGTAACGGCATATCACACTGCATCCTCATGAAAAGGCCTCAAAAGTGAAACTGTTTAACAGTTCTACGTAACTTTTTTTGAGTATTATTACCAGGAACAAACAGACATGATAAAAGGCTAAGTCAGGAGTGTAGAATCTGAACAAAATCATACTTATGGCTTACTCTGAAATTAACTAGTAATTGATTTTTCAGGTATGTCATTTTTTAATGTCTCATTAACAGTCACAAGGCCTCATCACCTAGTATTACCAGTGAACTCTGAAAAGGAAAATTAGAAAACAAGAAACTGCTTTTCTAGATTTCTGAACTATTTAGTTCAAAAACAGTTTCACTTTTTTTGCATACTCTGTATTTACTTTCACATTAAACTTTCAGTATTTTTTCTGTCAGTAGTATTTCTAAAGGGAACAGCCAACCTACTCTGCTCTATAAAGGAAACAAAACAAAAAACCCACAAAGTAATCCTTTAATTCAACTTATTGCTTTTTGAAAACCTATCCAGCTACCTTCCCTTGCCAAAATAGACTCACTGAACTGAGCCACCTGAGCTGCTAATTTTGCAGTGCTACTTTGCATTTCCAAGTTACTTTTAATCATGGGAAGTGCTTTAGCAATGCTGTCTTGCATTTAAACTTTTTAGAGATATTTACAGTTAGCAAAAGTTTAATCTATTCCATAACGTGCAATGTTGCAAAAAGAACAAACACCAAACAGTTAAAAAAATGACATGATGACTCAAGCATAATAAAGATAAGAGTTTGTCCTAAGCAAGCTAAAATTTGGTGAGCGTAGCGCTCAAATACAATTCAGAACACTTTATAAAGATAATAAACTAAGGTATAATTTAAGATCAACTTAGTATGCACTTTCAATATACAGAGACAAGGAAGAACAAAAAAAAAAAATCAAAAGTTAAATCTGAAGCAGTTGACAGCACACAAAAGAAAAATTTCCAATAATTTTTTTGCTTCCAACTATCCAAATAAACAAAACAGAGGCTTATGCCATCATCAGATTCATTCCTATAATCCAAGTCAAGTCTGCAAATCATGCACATCAACCTCAGCTGCTCTGAAACTCTCTCAAATCAAGGACATCTACTTCAAAGTTCAAGGTATACTTAATTTTCTGGTATTCTTTCCCAAACATTACTTAAAGATCATTATCTGAATATGAACAATTTCTCAACTTAGAACACCATTTCAGTACTAGACTTGCGTGAACTAATGCCATTTCTGAAAAATAATTAGATATTGAAAAATATTTTGAAAATATAATTTTTAGAAACCATTTTTGAAAAAAATTTGGAAATCAAAAATAATGCTTGAGACCAAAGAATTGTAGACGAGTGTCCCTACAGTACTTACAGAGTCATACTCTTCCTCCTCTTCTTCCCCATGGTCATAGAAGTGCTCATAATCTGTAGATCTGGCTGAATCCAATAATCCTTCTCCATCTTCTCCCCCCACAAAGAATCTGGGAGGATCATTCTCTGTCTCATTAACAGACATGGTTACAAGACCTACAGAAATCTATGTAAAAATTGCAGGCACTCTGGCAGCTGAGATCCTGGGCATGTTTCCTACTAACCCAGGAACACCAAAGTCCCCTGCTCTTTGATGCTGCTTGTGCAGTGTTGCCACTGTGATTGCGTTGTTTACCAGGCACTGTTTAACTCATTATCATCTGCTGCTCCAAGAAATCCACAATGCGCTGCTACTTCCCTGAGATGGTATGACTTTTTAACCTACAAGAAAATAGACAAAAAAAAAAAAGAAAAAGGCACACTTGATAAGGGTAGATAAAATAAACTCTTCTCATTTAGAGAAAGTGTTTGGACAATTATGTAGCTCCGAGCAAAGCATCAGAAATAAAACTCACCACAGTAAGTTTTACAGTGCTCACCACACACAGTCTGCACTTTAAGAGGTATGTTTAGAGCATGAGGAATAGTTTCCAAATTATTATCAAACTACGATGCATAAATTTTAGAAACACACAATATAATTCACAGAAGTAAAGGCTGGCAAATGCATTTTTTTCCTTCCTAACTTAAGAAGGCTTAAGTGGAGAGTATATATTTTATATGAAAAATACAACAAAAATATTCTCCAATATTTACAATATTTATCTCACTATCCATGTCATCAGCTGCTTTTTCCACATAAGTTTTGTGATCAAACGGCAATGGCAAACAGACAGTAGTGCTAATGAAAAACACAAAGTTATCGTTAGGACTATTAAAAAAAAACCCTAGTCTTAAAACTCAAGCGAATCTTTGCTGTGAAAACAGAATGTCTGCGACAGCTTGCAACAGTGTTGCCTTACTTTCACTCTGAAAAATTAAAAATTAAAGAGATGGACACCAGCACTGCCTTCTGACAAAAGGACATCTAACCATTAATGTAGTAATGAACACATATTGTACCCTTTTAACTCATCATGTGAAAATAAAATATTAGCAAAGTAACTTGTACACAGAAACAGATCCACAGATCAGGCATCTGTTGTTTTAACAAGGTAACTGATGCTGTGAGATCTATATGATTTATAAGATTAATTACAATGCATAACTAAACTTAGAAATTTAACAAGCATAACTACTACAAGAAAATTAACTCGTTTAGAAGCTCATCTGATCCATTGGGGTAGGTTGTTTATTTGTAGGTCATTACGCAAGTGCGATTCAACAGTGATGTCTCAGCAGAACTGAATTTGTTTTTAAATATCGGTCAAAATGACTTTGGCTGTCCTATGAACTAAATGAAGCAATAGTAAATTCCCAGTGCTGGTCAACCATTCAGCTTTCTGTGAAGGGGAATGGTAAACAAAGCAAAGCAGAAAGAATCTGTCCTAATTCAGAGGCTAGGTGTGGGTCAACAATATTGTCTCAGTTTTGGAGACAGACTTCAGGAGAAAACATCCTGGAATGAGAGTTTCCTCTAAAGAGAAAAAGCCCTTCAGTAACTCCCTTTTCTTCTGCCAATGAGAGAAATTGATACCAGTGGGTGAAAGTGAAAAAAAAACAACCCAAAGAAGCCCATTATTAACAACAACAAAAAAAATAAAATAAAAACAAACAAAAACCAAAACAACAAACAAAACCAAACAAACAACAAAAAAAGCAGAAGGCGTCCATAAGGCACAGAAAAGGATTGAATAAATGTTAGATAGGAATTTCCAGAAACCTACCCTTCACACACCCAGACACCCACCAACAGCAGAATAAAAAAAATCATAAAAATGCCCAGGGAAAAAAATGCACAGGCTGATTGTGTGGCCCAGAAAACAAAATGGCAGCTGGTCCCTTTTGTCTCTGGGAAGAGGAAGAGCAGATCACACAGCAGCCCGGAACAGAGCAAATGGGAAAGCTGTTGAATTTCTGGCATGAGTCATCTCCTCGCAGCAGCTGAAGCTGGTGGATTTTCATAT